>JAJOZX010005873.1:0-305746 GCA_023014485.1 Bathynomus jamesi | reverse complement strand
CTGTGGACGCTGGTTGGTTTTAACCTCTAATGCGCAATTACCTGGTTGGTTGATTAACCTCTATTGCACCATACATTATCTGAGGGGGTGGTAGAAATACGAAACGTCCGTTCGACGAAACGTCCGTTCGACGAAACGTCCGTTCGACGAAACGTCCGTTCGACGAAACGTCCGTTCGACGAAACGTCCGTTCGACGAAACGTCCGTTCGACGAAACGTCCTTTCGAAACGTCCGTTCGACGAAACGTCCGTTCGACGAAACGTCCGTTCGACGAAACGTCCGTTCGACGAAAACGTCTGTTCGACAAAAAGTCCGAGCACCCCATCTACAACTGCAGCTATAGATTGGCCAAAAAGGAAATTAGAGATGAAGGCACCATACAGATAGAAGGATAGAAACAGAAGGGGTGCAGTTTGGAAATTAAAGATTTGTACCAGACTCTATCAAAAGTTTTTGATATGTCTAGCGCTATAGCAAAAGCTTCACCAAAATCCCGAAAGGAGGATGACCAAGAGACAGAGATATGCAAGATTGCCAGTGGAGTGTCCCTTGCGGAATCCATACTGACGATCTGAAAGAAGATTGTGTGAAGAAATGTGTTTAAGATCTTAATATTAAGGATAGATTCAAAAACTTTAGAAGGCAAATAATAATAATAATAATAATAATAATAATAATTATTATATATATATTATATATATATTATATATATATATAATATATATAATATATATATATATATGTGTTTGTGAAAGTCATCCCATATATACAGGTGGCGCAAAAGTCGCGCATCATAGGAATTTTCAGTGTTGACTATAATATATTTTTTTCTTTTAGGTAGAGGATGGCTGCGAAATTAACAATAGATGAGAGGGTGAGTTTGGTTTTAATGCATGGAATACCAGGTACTACAAATCGATAAATCAGTACAGAATTTAAATTCTGTACCGATTCATTGCTAATGTACTTAAACTTTTGGATATTAATGTAGTATTTTCATATAACAATATTGTGAAAAATATCATAGTAAAAAAATAGCCCTACCAATAATTCATGCATTATCTACAAAATTGGTTGTAAACAATGTGATTCCTTTTACATTGGTCAGATGGGAAAGGATTTGCACACGCCTGTAAAACAGCATCAATATTCCGTTAGAATGGGACAGTCGTCCAGTGCCCTTTTTGTCCATTTGTCTGAGTTATCCCACTGTATTGATTGGAATAATGCTTGTTTTGTTTCACTCAAGCAACATTGTGCAACATTGTTAATAGAAATATTCTTGAGTCTGCTATTATCCAACTTACAAATAACTTTAACATGAGCAAAAGTCTTTTTCAACTCGATCCCATTGTTTTGAATTCGTTCAGAACGGATTTAGACAAGAAGGGCAGTGCTAAAACTTGGGTAGTTTTCCCTTATAAATTTGTATGCTCCTCTTACAAATTTTATTTTTCAATTTATTTTTTTTATTTTTTTTTGTGACATATATATCATTCAGGCATTAACTATAAAATTGGTTGTAAACAATCCATTTGATCTTGTGTTGAATTCGAGCAAAGTGCCTAAGATTGGTAGTTTTCCTTACAAATTTGTATGCTCTTCCCACAATTTTTATTTCTATATTTATTATATATATAGTATATATATATATTTTTTTTTTCCAAAGTATGACCGCTCATGGCCACCAAAAGGAAGGTGGATAGCAGAGCGAACAAAGAACGAAGACTATGGAACAGCTAACGGAAATGAACAATAGACTAGGGGGGGACAGAAAAATCATAGTGGAGTCACAGCCGGTAAAGAAGTCGGGAGCGAAAGAGGAAAGAGAACAACCCGGTTACCGGACATTATTCAGATAGAATAGCGCCAAGCCTATCACAAGGCCCGACACTCACCAAAAAGGGAAAATACTCTGCGCACAGAGCAGAGTAAAGCAGACACTCAACCAGGAGGTGGGCAATAGTAAGTGGAACGTTACAATTGGGACATTGGGATACCCGATCCCCGGCTATCAAATAGCCATGGGTCAGGTGGGTGTGGCCAATACGGAGCGTGGCCAGAGACACCACCTTATGGCACGACCGATGGAAGGAAGAGGCCCAACATCCCAATTTGGGTTTAATCTTGCAGAGTTTGTTATTTGTAGTGCCATCCCAGCGACTCTGCCACCGGGAGTGCAAAAACCTACAAAAGCCAGGGATATAATCGGAAAACGGGAGGGACACGAGTGAAACCTGTAGTCGGCACACGGAATGGGCAGCTTGATCGGCAGCATCATTTCCAGCCACATTGACCTGTGCAGGGACCCAGCAAAATACCACCTCCTTGCCACCAGAAGTGACAAGGATATGGATATGTCGGACCAGTGGGTGGACAGGGTCGAAACACTCCAAGCCATCCAGGGCACTGCGGGAATCCGAATAGATGACAAACGACCCATCGGATGCTCCTGCACCACCTCCAGAGCACTCAGAATGGCATAGAGCTCCGCCGTGAAAACGGAAGCCTCATCAGGGAGGCGGGTACATCGGGGAGCAAGGGCAGACGACTGGGGAACAGCCGCAGCCCCAACGGCCCCCGACGACCTCGAGCCATCTGTGAAGACCGCAACACATGCAGAGTGACATGCTGTATGTTAAAGGAAGAGAGACCGAAGTAAGGCAGCGTGCAACACCCTCGAAAGAGACCGGTATAACGGATGGAGGAGTGCCCATACCAACGAGGGAGGGAGGTTACCGTGTCGGTGAAATACCAACCCCCATCCCGGCAGAATGCCCTCTCAACCACCTGGAACAGAGGAGGGTTGGGAAGACGGAGAATCTGGAGATAGTGCTTGGCAATGAGGAACCACCTCCGATCCTCCAAGGGAGGGATGTCGCACTCAACCTGCAGACTATCAACCGGAGAGGAGCAGAAGGTGCCAGATGACATGCGCAGTCCTCTAGAGAGGACCGGATCCAGTATCCGAAGGGCCGTACAGGAGGCGGAGCCATACACCACACTCCCATAGTCTAATTTTGACTGTACCAGGGACACGTACAAACGGAGGAGTGTCCGCCTATCCGCGCCCCATGTAGTATGCGACAGATGTCCCAGCAAATCCAGGGTATGTCTTGTACACTCGCGCAGCCTGCGAAGGTGGGGCCCAGCTCAAACGGCTATTGAAGACCATGCCCAGGAAACGTACTGATTGAACGAGTGCCAGAGGCTGACCCCCGAGTGTAAGATTAAAGGCCGGGACGGCGCCGGATCCCCGTCTCCTCGACGGAAGGAAGGCCACACACGAAGTCTTTGGGGAAGACAGCGTAAGGCCCACCAACGACGCCCAGCGTTCAACCCGATTGACCGCGAGTTGGACTTGCCTCTCCACGAGGCAGGGACTCATCCCCACGCACAGACAGCCAGATCGTCGGCGTAGATGGAACAACGCACCGAGGGCGGGAGGGCCCCCGGTAGCGCAGACATGACCAGATTGAAGCAGGAGATGTTCAAGACACACACCCTCCTGAACATACAAGTCAGATAGGGCCGCCCCATTACGGACGCGGAAAGTGCGACGGCAGAGGAAGTTACGAATAAATGTGGGCAAAAAGCCCAAAACCAAGAGATTTCAAACAGTCCATGACAACTCCCCGACGGGTCATGTCATAGGGCTTTTGGACATCGAAAAAGACGGCCAGAACAAGATTCCGGCGGGAAAAGGCCTCCTGTACATCATGACCAAGGAGGAGAAGGGGGTCCAGAGTACCCCGAAATCGACGAAAACCATACTTGGTCGGGGGGTAAAACCCAAGCGACTCCAGTGTAAAGGAAAGTCAGACGGCCACCATCTTTTCAAGGAGCTTGCATAAGCAGTTCAAGGCAATAGGCCGATAGCCCGCCACCTCCTTCCCCGGTTTAGGTATCGGGACCACAATCATCTGCCTCCAACAGGAAGGCACACATCCGGTTGAAAAGATCCAGCAAGAAGTGTAGGGCCATCAGGTACAGGTTCCAAATAAAGTCATACGGAATGTCATCAGGGCAAGGGGCGGAAGAATGACGGGTTGCCAAGGCAGGCCAAAGTTCCCGCATCGTAAAAGAGGTTATAGGGCTCGTTCCCAGGCGGCGGGAATGTAACATCCGACAAAGGATGA
Organism: Bathynomus jamesi; assembly: GCA_023014485.1. Taxonomy (NCBI): domain Eukaryota; kingdom Metazoa; phylum Arthropoda; class Malacostraca; order Isopoda; family Cirolanidae; genus Bathynomus; species Bathynomus jamesi. The sequence goes on along the minus strand of JAJOZX010005873.1, from coordinate 301,606 downwards.
TCCGCAGCTGAAGGCGAACGGGAAACCGCAGCAAAAGCCCCGGCCAGCCAATCGGCCACAGCAGTAGGATCCGAAAAGAAGCCGTCCCCGTCCCGAAGGACAGGGCGATGAGCAGGGACCAGCTTCCCCTCGATACTACATACCTTCCGCCACACAGCAACAGAAGGGGTAGACGAGGAAATGCCAGACACAAAAGCACGCCAAGAGGACCAACGGGCCAACTTGGCGAAAGCTTTCGCCTGCCACATCTCAATCAAATGGTCCGTGCGCCAGGTGCGGTGGAAGCAGCGTGTTGCCCTCTTCCTCACACACCACCTGGTGGCATGCTGGAGTCCACCACAGGACGCTACGTGTCCGCGGGTTACCGGAAGATCACCACCCGCTCGAAGAACTCCAAGCTCTCATCCACAGAGCCAAAGTCCAACACCGAACGGGCAATGACGGAACGAGCTCTGAAGGATGGCCAGTCAGCCCGCGCCAGGCACCACCTCGGTCGAGACGAGACACCCGGCTGCGGTCCGACCGGCTCAAGACAGACTGGGTAATGATCACTGCCATAAGAGTCCCCCAACACCTCCTCCTCTTCTTCTTTCTCTTCGCCCGTTCCCGCCTCTATGCGGGGTCGGCGTTTCTGACCAGCCTCCTCCACACAGCCCGGTCCTAGGCTTCTTCTTCCGACAAACCCTTCTCCCTCAAATCATCCCTCACCTTCTCCATCCACCTTCGCTTCGGTCTGCCTCTCTTTCTCCTGCCATGCACCTCCATATTCATCGTTCTCTTACCCTCCACGAAAAATCGAGTAAGGCATTGAGGGACACCAAGGAAAGATCAATACAGGTAGATGAACCTGTGAGTTCGTGGAAATAGGTAGGTTCGCCGGAATTGAGGCACGCGAAGGAAAGTTCCTCCATTAAGGAGAGCAACATACCAGCAACATTAGTCGACCGGACATCTCCCCAAGCCGGGTCGCGACTGTTAAAGTCCCCGAGGAGGAGGAACGGTCGAGGCAGTTGCAACACCAACTCGTGAACTGCGTCACGAGAAGGAGGGTCATGGGGAGGAATATAAATCGAGCAGGCAGTGTACTGGCGATCTAAAAAGAGCCGCACAGCCACAGCCTGCAAGGAGGTACGAAGAGGCACACCTCGCGAGGGTAACGAATGATGGACATAAATCGCCACACCCCGCCGTCCTGTGTGCTCATCCGGGGTGCAAGGGAAACCAACATAGCCAGAAAGATGAGGGAGCCCCCGCGCAGCCAGGATAGTTTCCTGGAGACAAACGCAGGAAGGCCGCTCGCTCTCCGGCAGGGAGGCAAGGTTCTCCCATTTAGCTAAAAGCCCCCTACAGTTCCAATGCAAAATGGAACTGTAAGGGGAAGGGGCATTATAAGAAGCAGAGAAAGCAGAGAAATAGCCACGGACCAAGAGGAGCAGCAAACTCAACTGTCCGTAACCAGAGACGGAATCGGCTTCCCCGACTCACCCCGGATGGGGAGGGTAGGGGCCACAGGGGGCAAGCCCGGGAGACGAGGATCCCAATTACAGGAGGCCACAGATTCCGAGCTTCCTCACCCGTAGTAGAAAGGGAGTGGGGAAGTGGGACAGGGAGTTCAGAGGGGGGCTCCCCTGAGGGGGTGAGAGGAAATGACGAGACGGGCCCAGCCGAAACCCCTGACTCCCCACCAGAGGTGGGGCAGGGGGAACCAGATGTTCGAGGGCTCGTCACACCAGACAAGTGCTGACGGGGGGGGGGGTGAGATTCACCACAGGTGGGAAAGGTAGATCCAGGAGAGACCCGACCACTTTCAGCAGGAGCCGAAGGGAGACTCCAAGAAGAATGGCCAGGCCCCTCTCGACTGGGTCCACCGTAGGAACCGAGTCAGTAATCGAGGGTATCATGGGGTGGTGTACCTCAACCGACACCCGGACACTAGTTGGGGCACCGGGAGGTGACGCCCCACCAGCCCTCCGTATGGGGGGGTCCCGACCGGAATAGGAGCGGCGTGCCGCTTCCCTTCCGGTGAAGAAGGGGAAGCAGGGCGAGCAGTGGTCATGAACGGGTCTGGAGGACTCTGACCACGGTGATGCTTCCTCCTCCCCTTCGGGGCATCACCACCCCCACCTGAGAGACGGGTAGGCAAGGATCCAGACCCCAAGGCTGGAGAGGGAGAAGGGGCACTTGTAGGCAGGGAATCAGATGGGATGACAAAGTGAGGCAGGGGGACAAGAAGGTCCCGCAGCCCCAGGAGGACCACCAACCTCTGAAGCCTCCAGGGGGGGGCACCACTCCGGTACGCGCCAGGGTAGCACGGGAGGGGCCCCAAGGGCCCGCCGGAGCCAAGAGCCGCAGCATAGGACAACCTCCGCCGCGGCTCCCGGTCACGGACCCTATCGCGCGCCTCCCGCGCACTAAGGAATTCGGTAGTCCTTAAGGACCGCACCTCGAATTCAAACTTGAAAATGAGGCAGTCCCGAGAGGAGGAAGGGTAGGCCCAAGAACAGTTCGAGCACCGCGGGGTCTTCGTGCATGGGGGAGGGTGCGCAGGCCCACCGCAGCGGACACAGCTTACCCTCACGGCGGCACGCAGAGCTAACATGGCCAAACCGGTTACAGCCAAAGCAGCGAACCGGGTCAGGCACATACGGCCGCACCAAAAACTCGCACGACCGCCAATCACCCACGCCCCAGAATACCTGGGTCGGAGGCACAAGGGAGTCAAAGGTCAGGAGCAGACGAGTGGACAGGGTAAGAGCACCATCCCGGCGCGACAAAAAGTGGAAGACCTTCGTGATCCTCTTGCAACTCGCCAACCAGGATTGACAGTAGACAGGAAGCGAAAATGGTGCCTTGACAGCTATTCAGTTGCGGATGGGGAGTCACAGAAACTCTGCAACCCAGAACATCCTGCAACTGTAGAAGGGACTCAGTCACCCCCGAAGAACGGGACTTCAAAAGAAGAGACCCATCTTTCAGAGGGCGGATATCGTAATGACAGGGAACCCCCACTGCCTTAAGACGCTGAAACACCCGTTCCGAGTTGCCCGGAAGGGAGCCAGCGGAAGGGCGGAGAACAAGGAACCTGTCCATTGGACAGAAATTGACAGCAGAGACAGGTCCATGTGTGACAGTAACCGAGAGTGGGCGAGAGAATGAGGGCCGCGAAGACCCCACCCTACAGTCACCACAAGTCCGGCCATGAGAGCCAGACACCGCAGAGGACGAGAGGGGGACATACAGCTTTAAGGTCAATCCAGCGGAGGCAGAGGCCGCTGAACTACCAGAAGTAGAAGTCTTATCTAAATCCAAGGATGGGCCAGTCGTCCACAGGAGGGGATTGAAGTTTTGAAATTGTACCTATAAACAACAGAATTACAAGAAAGACAGCCTCGGACCCAAGGCAATGCACCAATCTGCCGCTGTATCCTTCAAGGCGCAGGCCCAACATCCCGGGTAGCCCGCCCCCCAACCTGACTGTCGCTTTAAAAACAGCAAATTGGCTCTCCGGAGATTTGTCCATTAAGGGCCAAGCAAAGACCCAATCCAGACGCAGCAGCGGTCCAGGCGCCCAACCATCCCCAGAGCACGGCTCAGCCACAGAGTGATGCCCCCCAGGCGGGTGCACCCGATGACCCCAAGACTGCAAAATACAAACAGATGGGGGGGGGGGGAGATACTACAATTGACAGAGGCCCAAGACGGAGTCAAGACAAGAGAAATTCCGGGATACGGAAAAAAAGGGTAGCAAAAAGAAAAGGGAAAAAAAAAACTAGGTAACTCTTCGCCCACACCCCGCAAGGAGTTGAGGAAACCCCAATATATTTTTTGTAACTTGTATATAGTCTTGAACTCTTTATTTACTTCAGTGTTCCTGAGGATGTCATTAGACGAAAGCGCTTGAGCACCATTCTGTGTTTATTTCGTGGTTTTATTCATATCTATATACGTACAGGGTCTGTCAAAAAAAACTAAGCCAAATTCAAACCTTTATTAAAACAAAACCATTTATCTAATTAAGTTGAATTTTTTACATAATAAAGTATAGGTAATCACCTATTATCCTTTAAATTTTTATGACGATATCTTCAGAATTGTTAATTTTATTAATAATTAACTAAAAAGTGAAATTCTCCTATACTTAACCATAAAAAATTTTTTTTACGATATACTCGATAATTTTTAGTTTAATAAAATTAAAAGAACTGTTCAATATGATTCCCTTGCATTTCTATCACATTTTTTTAATCTTGGTCTGAATTCGTCTATTGCTCAATTTATTTGCTCTTGGGGGAGCTCTGCCCATTTTGCAATAATCAACTCACGCAAATGATTGACATCCCTTATTCTGTTCCTATACACTCTCTCTGCCAAGTTTTCCCATATTCCGTAGTCTACAGGGTTTAGGTCAGGGCTGTTAGGTGGCCAATTATTTGGTTCCAGAAATTCAGGCACATTCTTTTTCAAATATTCGATGGTTGTTTTGGCAGTATGTGATGTTGCACCATCTTGTTGAAAAATAAAGTAACCTTGACTAGCCAAGTTTCTCATTTCTGGAAGCATTTTCTCAAGCAGGGTATTTGAATAATATTGAGCATTAATTTTCACTCCTGGCTCAATAAAAAATATTGAAGTTTTTCCCAACTTGGACACTCCAACAGAAACCATGACGCTAGAAGAAAAGTGACTCCTTGTTGCGTACAGTCATTCATCTTGGATTTCATTTTTCTTCGCAACATCATAATAAACCCGGTCATTCTGTGAGTTTCTTGGTGGCTCTACCGTAAAACGTTTTTCAGCCGTAAAAAATGTCATGGAAAGTTTATCTTCAGTTATTATACGTAAAATACGTTTGGATTTCTCAACTCTTTTCTGACAGTTTACTTCTGACAATCTTTGTCCATGCACTCTTTTAAATGGTTTAAATTGCAGATCAGATTTAATAATCCTTCTTATGCTTGATTCTGATATTTCTAGTTCTTTTGATATTTGAGCCGGTGTCATGTGGCTACCAGGTCAATCCTCTTGACTAAGGATACGTTCCTCCACTTTCTGAATATTTTCATCTACTCTAACTGATTTTGGTCGCCCACTACCAACCTTCCTTTCAATACTTCCTGTTTCATCGATAGTTCTCAATAAGTAATCTAAACCTGATCTAGTCCATCCTTTATAATCGAATTCAGGAAGTAATTTCCTTGCACTATAACCTTTTTCAACTCTATAATGCTTTATAATTATTTTATCTTCATGTGAGAATGGCATATTTAGAGGTATTCACGAAAAATTTTAAATCTAAACAAATTCTGAAAAAGAGAAAAAAGAAGATATTACATAATGAGAAAAACTGAAGTTTTCACAATCTGTAGAAATAACCGCATAACTCCTAAAATATTTAAAATAAAGTTGTTATAAAATTATCACAGATTATTTTTGAGCCTTTTATTTATTTAGTGTAAAAAAATATTTGGAATCTCTATCAAATTGTGCATTTTATAGAGATTTCAAATTGGCTTAGTTTTTTTTGACAGACCCTGTATATGTATATATATATATATATATATATATATATAATATATATATATATATCCCCGCAAGGGGGTTCTAAGCTCGTGCTCTTGAGTGCTCTTTGTGCTCGTTTGTACGTGCTTGTTCCTGGAGGTTTCACGTGCGCCCTCCCGGCCCTAGCACCCAAGGATGATGGGGCTCAACCCTGCAGTCCTTGTCATCCTTGGTCTTTTTCCACTTCGACTGTCCCCTCCACCCTTTCTTTTTCCTCTGTCTTTCCTCTCCCTTTTTCTTTGTTTTTCCGCTGAGATATGCCCTTTTAAATAGAGGCGAATCGGTTCTTCCTGAACTTAAAAAAAAAAATATATATATATATATATATATATTATATATATATAGGGTAAGTCAAAAGTCTCCATACATAGGCAAAATGGTCACTTTATTATGCAATCACTTGTAAGTCACAAAATATGCTCTATGTGGGCACCATTACACTGAATGCACATACGGATACATTCCTCCCAGTCATGGCAAAGGCGCGTTAATACATCTGGTGTTATGCGTGCACACGCATCACGAATGCATTCCTTTAGGTGGTCCATGTTTTGTATTTTCACCTGGTACACCATGGCCTTCAAGTGCCCCCACAAGTAAAAATCAAGGGGGGTGAGGTCTGGGGACCTCGGAGGGAGGCCACTCCACGGGACCACGGTGGCAAATCCAGTGACCCAGAAACTGCTTTTAGTTTTATCATGACCATTTTGCCTATGTATGGAGACTTTTGACTCAACCATATATATATATATATATATATATATATTATATATATATATATATTATATATATATATATATATCTATCTATATATATAGGGTGGCCCAAAAAAAATGGCACCAATTTTCAGAAGTGATATCTCAATAACCATTGCAGTTAGGGATTTTAAAAAACAACCAAATGAAAGATAATTCTTTTCTCTTTAAATACTTATTCAATAGCTTGATGGTTATAAACCCATGTAATGCCAAAAATTGGCTTATAAGAAAAATATACAAAAAAAAGTTGCGCATTTATATTTATTCCTTTTAAGTTAAACCTAATTTTCAATAAATGGCTCAATCTGCCCTCCATTATGGTCAACCACAGCCTGTAATCTCACCCTCCATTTTGAAATTGCCTTTGAGATCATCACTTGTGAGAGATTTTCCCATGCAGCCTGAATTCATTCACGAAGATGGTTCACATCACGGATTTTCTGACCATGGTAGACTTCTCTCTCTAAGGCAGACCACACAAAGTAGTCAATGGGGTTTAGATCTGGGCTGCATGGTGGCCAATTATTTGGTTCGATAAAACCAGGACAATTATTATTGAGAAATGTTATTGTTTCCTTGGCTGTATGAGATGGGGCTCCATCTTGCATGAACACAAAATCAGTGCTCATCTCCTTGATCTCTGACAACATTGGAGACAAAATGTCATCACAGTAGTAAATTGAGTTAATTTTAACGCCTCACTGAATAAAAATGATGGATGTTTTGTTCTCAGATGACGCTGCAAGGGAAACCATTATCGAATCTGAAAAGTGTTTTTTTTTCACGCAAAAGTCGTTTTGGGTCAACATGAGTTTTTGTCACCACTGCTGCACGAACCCGATCATTTTGGGTATTTCGTGGTGTTTCGACCGTAAATCGTTTCTCATCAGAAAACCAAATTTTTTTCACAGACTCATTTGACCGAAATCTTCGCAATAGATTTTTACATCGATGGAAACATCTTTCTTTCACAGGCTCCGATAAAGCAGTAACCTTCACCCTCTTAAATGTTTTCAACCCAAGATCTTTTCGAATTATTTGCTGTACTGATGAACGTGAAATCCTTGTTTCTTTCGCAACTTCACATTCACTTTTACTTGTTCCCAGTTGTTCCTCTTGACTTAAAACCATTTCATTTACTTTTTCAATGTTTTCTGGCATTCTAATACTTTTTGGTCGACCACTTCCTGGACGCCGTTGACTGCTGCCAGTTTCTTTAAGTTTTTGTAAAAAATGTGCCACAGTTCTTTTTTTCCAATTTCTATTTGGAAATTCGTAAAGGATTCTGTTTAATGAATATCCTTTTTCTTCACGTAGTGCTTGTATAATGTTCTTATCAGATTCTCTCAATCCCATCTTGAGGGGTCTGGAATAGAAAAATTTAATTTAAAATTAGGATCAAGGAATAAATATAAATGCGCAACTTTTTTTGTATATTTTTTTGGGAAGCCAATTTTGGGCATTATATGGGCTTATAACCATCAAGCCATAGAATAAATATTTAAAGAGAAAAGAATTATCTTTCATTTGGTTGTTTTTTTTAAGTCCCTAGCTGCAATGGTTATTGAGATATCACTTCTCAAAATTGGTGCCATTTTTTTGGGGCCACCCTGTATATAGTTACAATGTACAGTTGCCCCACATATGTAATGTTCCTTGCTTCACAGGCAACTCTGTACATGTAGAAACGCCACAGTGATAGTAAAGGTACCCCAACTAGGGAAAGGTGGGGTGGAGGGGGAACAACTGAGTCCAACAATATATAAACACAGACATATATATCTAAAGGACAATTGAATGTGCAGTCATTGACATACAGTTAATTATAATATAATGTCTGTGTTCATAAAGATAAGCAATTAATATGATTGTGAATAGCATTGAACTCCATGTAGTTTACTAGATTTATACAGTAATAAAGTTCCAATATGATTACTGCAAGTCTATATGAACAGCTACCACAATACAACTTTTTATATACTAGTGAATTTGAACCAAAAATAGACATTACACAACCAACCTCCACACTCTCATTCCCCTTCCCCACCCACCAGTCTCGCATATATTAAATCATTATGCAACGATACTAATAAAGCTGTTTGTAGAGTCCGTGTCCAGCTTGCATACTGGAGCAGTTATCTTCTCTGACAAGAAGACATTTACGTCTACAACTCATGGCCATTTTCGGTGTTGGTAACAGGACAACACGAGATATGCCTGCCAAAATATTTGTGAGGTGGTACAGAGTGGGCATGTGACAGTGAATGTGTGGAGATGGATGCACCTGCAAGGACTAGGGGAGCTGACTGAGATCCATGGGAGGTCTACAGCAGCTCAATATATAGTCAGGTGGTGGTCAAAACATACAAAAAATCGAGTTTCTCCAATTCCACAGTATGCACGTAGTTGGAAATAATGATCTCAACATCTTGTAAAAAAAAATGAGTATATGCGACCCCCCCTTACCCCTTCCATAGCATCCCCCCCATTTTACTCTAGCCACAGATATAAACCCCCAAATGTGAAAATCATGCATTATATTAAGTCTTATTAAGTAGATTAGATTAATTTGGATAGATTATTTAGATAGAGTTTTAGATAGATTAAATAGATTACATAGATTAATTTAGACAGATTAGATGAATTATATAAATTATTGTCACTTTTTTTTTGTTTAGTTTCAGATTGTTTATGATTGAATGAGTTATGATTTAATTGCGAATGAGTTATATTAAATTCAGACTGAATGATTCAATTGCTAGAATTTAACAATTAGTTTCTTGTTATTAATGCTACTAGGCCTAAATAAGTGAAATCATGGTGACAAGAAGCAAAACGCACAATTCAACATTTGGTCACCCTGCAGAATTTCCACCTTCAATGACTCCTTCAAAGGCTGACATATTTAGGCATTATTTATTGGTAAGAAAACGAGAAGAACTGATTTTGAAAGGTTCTAGAACAGCAAAAGAATGTTACAGAATTGTCACTAAAGATGTGGAAGCCATTTGGGAGAAGTTTTCCTTTCCACATATAGGATTTGAAGGAATAGCTATAAAAGTTGAACGATTGATAGAATCTGCAGCAAAACTAAATAAAGTACCATTAAAACAAAGAAACAACAGTTTTCAGCAGAAGGTGGAGACATTCGATGAAATGTTTGATATTTGCACTTGTACTTGTTACGATAGAAAAATCAGTCGAATGGATTGCGGATGTGATATTAGAGTTCCAATGATTGAGTGGAAGTCTTTTGTGGGGCAGAAACAAAGAAAAAACCAACTAGGACCAATCGACAGAGTAACGACTTCGGCAAGAAAAAGGACTCACAATAGTTAAAGGATTAGAAACAAGAGCCAAGATAAGCCTAGATGTGAATGTTGCCTCAACCAGCAAACTGGACCCTTTACATATTATGGAAGATGAGAGCATGGAAATTGATGATGACAGTGATGATATTGACTTTGTTCCGGATTTTGAGCTGAGAGAAAACCATCAGAATAGAATTATTTATGATAACTTAACAATAACAGCGGATAGATACCGTGTAAGTTACAGAGCTACTGCAGCTATAGTAAATGCAGCTTTGAAGGATATGGGAATATTAGACAAAACCAATATGTTGCATAGGAAAAAAGTGGAAAGAGAAAGAATGTGTGTGGGTAAAAAGAACATAATCAAAGTGAAATCAGAGAACACACAGATTGAAGGCATCGATTTGATGGTAGAAAAACACAAACTAAGACAAAGAAGGGAATGGAGTACAAAGAACATTACGTAATAGTCAAAGAACCTGGTGATGTTTACATGGATCATATAGCTCCAGATAACGGAACTGCTTGTTGTATTGCAGATGAAGTAATAACTTTTATAGTTGATTCTAATAGCAAAGAATCCCTCAAAGCTTTGCTATGCGATGGCACCCCAGTGAACACTGGCAGGTTTGGCAGAGTGCTAAAATTGATTGAATTATATCTGTACAGGCCAGTACAATGGCTGATTTGCCTTTTGCATGCAAACGAACTGCCCTTCAGAGAGGATTTAACCAAACTGGATATAGTTGATTATACCCCTGTAGAGGGCAACATTAAAGAAGTTTCGGCTGATATTGTTAAAAGTTTCAGCAGTGACCAAAAATATATGTATGAAATGTGCATTAGCATACAATCTGGATGCATCTCACAAGTGTTAGCCACCAGATCCCCAGGTGCCCTCCATCAAGCAAAATGGCCAACACGAGCAAACAGGATCCTGCGCTTACATATGTCTACACGGAATCCAGACAAAAACATCCAAGACCTAGTAAAAATTATAATGCTGGTTTACGCTCCAGGCTGGTTTTGGATAAAGTCTCATCCAAAGGCAAATGAGGGAGCATCTAATTTTTGGTATATCATGCACTTGCTTAAAGGCTTAGATAAAAAGCATCGGATGATTATGAAGCGTGTCCTCAGAAATAACGCCTATTTTGTCCACCCAGAGAATATCTTACTCTCAATGATAACAGACACAAGAAGAGAGGTCAGAGAGCTGGCTCTTCAGCACATCATTCGAGCAAGAACTAGGAGCACCAATGCGAGAAATTTTGAGCTGCCAAAACCACTGAACTTTGAAGCAGACGATTATCCTAACATGATCAACTGGGACAACGAAACTATCACCCCCTCCACCTATTTTACAGAATTTGACAAATGATGATCTTAAAGTTTGAAATGAACCACTTCAGCTTATTCCTTTTCCCTGTCACAGCCAGGGAGTAGAACATGCTGTAAATGTGGTAACAGAAGCATCACAAGATAGAATTGGTTACGAAAACAGACAAATTTATTTTGAATGTACTGGAGTCAAGAAAAAAGCTACCTGTGTTCCAATGGAAAGGCCAGTGGTGTCAGTAATTTATGATTTTAAATTTCTTATGGTGAATATTTTGGTTTTAATATGCTTCAATTAAATTTATTAAGGTGAATATTTTGATTTTAGTATGCTTCAATTGATTCTTTAAGTAATATATGGAGAAAGATTTCTTATATATATATATATATATATATATAATATATATATAAATAAATAAAACTTACTTTAACTACTTACTTTGCTTATAGCATTATTTACTTTAATCTTTGTCATTTATCAGGTTTTTTTATTTAAAGAATTGGTTTCAATTTCATTTCAATTTAAAAAAAGGGGAGGCATATGCAATGGGTAAGGGGGGGCGCATAGCGGTGTAATTACAGTACCGTATGTTGTTTAGGGTCCCAAAGGAAACTCCAAGCAGTGTGTAGAATAAGAATATAAAATTTTGACCCCCCCTAATATATAGAAATCATGGAGAAGGTGATGCTGCCTTCTGTATGCATGTATGTCTTGCCCTAGCCTGAGCAGATTATCTTTATGCAGGTATGTTGTATTTGTGTGTTATAGAATATTATACTATTACTAGAGTAAGGTTTATGTATTGCATGCATTTGTATGTCTGGTTTCCACACTTACATGGGACAAATAATGGTCAATTTAGTGTGGACCAAAATGGGGGGTAAATTATAAAGTTGAAGAAATCCTTGTTCCACATTAATGCCCTTGTTCCTTTGGACCAGATAGACATGTCAGCAAAATTTTGGTCAAATATGAGAATATTTAGGGGTCCCGAGATTTAATGACTTCTAAAAAATTTCCAATGAATAGGCGTGCTTAGAACATCAATGATCAACTCAACTCTTGAGTTGCAACTTATGAAAAAATTTCTTCTTATTTAAGAAATTTTTGGTGTTAATAGAGTACAAAAACAATCTTAGATCATTATTTCAGAGAAAATTATTAATAAGGAAAACAAAAATTTTGGATAAAATATATTATCCTTCATTGGTCAACTCTAAATTAAAGGCTTTGCCTAATTGGCTTGAACCTTTTAGTTATCCTTTTTATCTCCTAATTTAACTGGTTTATTTTACTATTTCAGAAATTTAATTTTTTAAACTAAAAATGGCTACTCGTTCTAAAACTAAAGTTTGGCTCATTGGCCATTTAAATAAAGATATACTTTGTTGCCGCTTACCTACAAAATTGCAAGTTTTGCAAACATATTCCTTCCATCAAAAAGAGGAAAAATTGGGACGAAGAAGATCCATTAATCTTTGCTTAGATGAAGTGATGACCTACTGGGAGAAAGCCAGGATTCCCACAATGTGTAGAGACAGTGCCATCCGAAAGATTGACTCTTTAATAAGCTGTTATGATAAATTGATGAAAAACAGAAAAAGGCCAGAGGAAAAATGCCGTATTGAAGAAGCTATGTTTAAAGATGAAATTAAGGCTGAAATTCTTGATATTGGTCACTCTAATGCCCTTTTGATGATGTCAAATGAAGAAGACAAGCTTTTCTACTTAAGCCAGCAAGAATATCCTACACAAAGTAGCATGGGTACAGTAGACCAAATTCTTGCAAAAAGAGAGAAAAGAAGGCTTCATCGTGAAGAATTAGAGTGTGAAATAATGGAGGAAAATTCTTTGATATCAAGTGTTATCAAGCAAGCCCAAAATGCCATTAAACGACATCTGTGGTACCTCTCAGAAACACTTGTTGGATTAAGCTTCTTTGACAAAAGCATATCCCTTGAAGAAAAGGAGCAAATGCGAAATAATATCAAAATGCATCCAAGAAATAAGGGACTGAAACGGCTTCTTTTAAAGAAAAAAGGATTTCTGATTTTGTTACTTCAAGGACTAAATCTCTTTTTGATGCTCTACATCTCAATTCTCTCTTCACTGAAAATTCTGCATCAACATGGGGAATAGATCCTGAGTACCAAAGAGGCTGTGCTAGAGTTCGTGCCCTTAGAGTGACAAATGACACAGCTGAGCGGGGTGTTGCATTGATTGAAAAATTTAATCAAGCAGTGACAACTAAAGAAGAGGACAAACAATACCTGCTCAAAACAGTTTTCAAGAATCGTAAAGAATTTCCAACAAAAAATAAAGCAGAACTTATGAAAATGAGGAAAAACTAATTTTTTCAGCATTAAAAGGAAAAGTGCAATTTTCTCGGGACCCCTAAAACTTGACGTAGAGGTTTCAAATTTTGTAATTTGATTAAGGTAAGCAAAAGGAATAACATTACTCATGTGGAACAAAGATTTTTAAACCTTCATTTTTTTGGTCCATACTAAATTGGTCATATTGTCTTTAACTCTTTCAGTACTATGACAACACTTCAGGATTTTATTCTGGATAACTGCAGACTGTATTATTTGTATGACAGCACACAATTACATTTAGCTGAGAGAAACCCATAATAAATAGGGGTTAAAACCTATCTCGAATAGTGGGTTACTTATGAATCATATGGATGAGATATAATTCTACTTTTAATATTTAAAATCCATTTGCAGGACAACTCTCCCATCCACACCATCAAGATTGTTAGGTGGTGGTTCAAGGAGCAGCAAAATCTAGTACTACTGGACTGGCCTAGTAAGGGGTGTGACCTCAACCCCATTGAGAACATATGGGGGGAATGTGGGGGAACTCGTGGGAGCCTGGCCAGGAGTGGACCAGCTGTCAGCTGCTGGATCACACTATGGCTGAGTGGGAGATGTTCCGAAGGAACCCACACATCATACATAACTAAGTTACATCTATGCCACACAGATTACAAGATGTAATAGAAAATAATGGGGGATGGATCAAATACTAACTATGAACTGGGTATAGCTGTGCCATTTATGTTAATCTATGGCAAATTGTGAGTATTTCGTATAATAAACTATTTAGTAAAACATTCTCAACCATTGCATATTTGTTGTAATAAAGAATTAGTGTTTTATTGTGTATACTGTACACTGTATATTCCTTGTTAAGATCTAATAATATCTCCACAATGATAATGCAACAGGAAATCTGGAAAACATTAATGGGTTTATCTGTCTATTGTGATTAAATCATTCTCTCTCCATGTTGATAACAAATACAATATGGAAAACACTTAATATAATAGGCATCAGCCACAAACTGGTGTGATATCCTGCTTCATGCAACCATCACCTTACAGTTTCCACTGACACACTCATATGTAGTCTCTCCTGGATGGCAAGAGCAAGTAACCATGTCAACACCACAGTTTGGCCCATCAACGTCATTTCATGAACATTAGTATAATATTATATGAATTTATAAATATATATAAATATGTTTACTTTGTTTATGCTAGTATAACCATGGATTAGTCTTATGTGAGCTTGATAATCAGTTACTGTTATTCAGATCGAAATTGTTAACAAGTTGTTTGTGTAACAATTAATAAGCCATTTCCCACTAACTCTCTCTACCCCTCTACCTCACTCTCTCTCTCAGTCTCAATCTTTTTCTCACTCAATCAAATATATATATTATATATATATATATATATATATATATATATATATTTGTATTGGGGCGTTTACCGCCATTTCCCGCTATACGTTAGCGGATATCATGGCGAGGCGGAATATAAGAAAGAGAAACGGAGACGGGGGAAAGGCACTAGAAGTGGGAGGACAGCAGACGACGGGTAAAAAGTCGCCTAAAGCTCAGATAGGATGCGAGATTGGGAGAGGAAGAGAAAAAGATGGTCAAGCGAGAAGAGAGGGCTCTCAGCGAGCATAAGACGTAAACGATCGGGGAGGGGGAAATCAGAAAGGAACGGGAAGGCACAACGACGTACTGATGACAGGGTGGGGCATTCCACAAGGATGAGAGAGATGGTGAGGGGCGACTGGCAGGAGGCGCAACGAGGAGCCTCCTGCCGGAACATAAGGTAGCCGTGCGTGAGGCACGTATGGCCGATGCGAAGCTGCGCAAGGACGACCTCTTTGTGTCGGGAGCGGTGGAAAGAGGACGCCCAATATGACAGGTAGGGGCGTATGGACCAGAGTTTATTTCCGGTGGCATCGTCCCAGGACTGTTGCCATACGCAGTCGTAGAAGGAACGAAAGACCTGCACATAGTCAGAGAAGGGGAGCGGGCGGGGGAGGGGAGGCATCGAGGCGGCGGACCGGGCTGTGCGGTCAGCCGCCTCATTACCGGAAACACCAACATGGGCAGGAACCCAGCAGAAGGTGACCCGGATCTGGTGAATGGTGTGCAGGACATGGTACTCCTGTTGAATAAGGCGTACGAGGGGGTCCGGGGAATCATAGTGCTCGAGCGCTTGAAGGGCGCTCAGCGAGTCCGAGAAAATGGTACAGGAAGACCGCGAGAAACCCGATACCAGACGGAGGGCTTCCAGAAGGGCAAAGAGCTCCGCGGAAAAGATGGAGGCCTGAACCGGCAGGGGGATACCCCGGGAGGTAGGTGACAGCGATGGAGAGAAGACAGCGGCCGCGACACCTGCAGGGGAGCGCGAGCCGTCGGTGTAGACGGGAACGTCGTCCGAGTGGACGGGAAGATGGGCCAGAAAAGAAGACCGGAGGACAGTAGGAGGAGACTCCTTACGCAGGCCACGAAGCGCCTGGCAGCGGCAGATAGGGGTGGTCAGCCAGGGGGGCGACAGGTCAAAGGAGAACGGCAGGATAGAGGGTGGGGTGATCCCCATGGATGAAAAGATCTCGGCCAGAGAGGCAGCGAAATGCCACGTGTCAGGCCGGGGTAGCACCTGGGAGATCGCGGAGAAGAGTAGGGACATCGGGAGGCGGCAGATGCGGAGGTAACACTTCGCCATGAGAAGGCCCCGGCGAAGGGTCAGGGGGGGGGGCCCGCAGTCCACCTGAAGACTAGCGGAAGGCACCCGATGCCAGGCGAAGGCCACGGTGGAGAAGAGGATCCAGCATACGGAGTGGAGGCGGAGCTGTAGACCACACAGCCGTAGTCGATGCGGGATTGCACCAGGGAGGTGTACAGGCGCAGCAGAGTACGCCTGTCCGCCCCCCAGGTCATGTGGGACAGGTGACTCAAAAGGGGAGAGGGTGCGGCAAGATGATTGCCGCAACCGCCTAAGGTGTGGAACCCAGCCAAAAATTCGTCGAGGGTCATACCCAGGAATCGAAGGGATGGGACGAGGGGAAGAGGAGTGCCGGCAAGGGTAAGGGCGAAGGTATGCGACAGACGGAGGCGCCGAGGACGGAAAAGCATACTGGAAGACTTAGAGGGTGAGAAAGCACAGCCAACCAAGGACGCCCAGCGAACCACCGCGTTGATGGCTAGCTGGAGTCGACGTTCAGCCAAAGACGGGAGGCGGCCAGAGCAATAGATAGCCAGGTCATTGGCATAGAGGGAGCTACGAACGGAAGTAGGCAGGACCGTAGCGACTGTGTTCATCACTAGTGAGAAACACAGGACGCTAAGGACACTACCCTGAGGGACACCCTCCTCCAATGGAAAGCGGTCAGAGAGGGTAGAACCGATGCAGACGCGGAAAGAACAGGCGGACAAGAAGTTATAAATAAAGGAGGGGAGAAAGCCTACGAAACCCAGGGAGCGTAAGCAGTCAAAGACCGCGCTCCGCCGGGTAGTATCGTAGGCCTTCTGGAGGTCGAAAAAGACGGCGAGTACAAAGTGACGCCGGGAGAAAGACTCCTGCACGTCGTGGCTAAGGAGGAGGATGGGGGCGGTGGTAGACCGGAAGCGCCGGAAACCAGCCTGGGTAGAAGGGTATTGGTCACTCGCCTCCAGGGTAAGGGACAGCCGCGAGGCGACCATCGCCTCCATAACCTTGCAGGCGCAGCATGTCAGGGAAATGGGGCGATAGTTCGACGGGAGTGAGGGGTCTTTATCGGGCTTAGAGATGGGGACGACGATGGACTCACGCCACCGGTCCGGGAATGAACCCTCCAACCAAATCCGGTTATAGAGGTCCAGTAAAAAGCTGAGAGCAGAGGGGTGGAGGTGCCGTAACAAGTCATAGGGGATATTATCGGGGCCGGGTGCAGAGGAGCGTCGGGGGCGGAGGGCCTCCCGAAGCTCCGTCATGCGGAAGAGGTGATTATAGGGGTCATCCCTATGTGGTGGAAAATCCGGTGGGTCGCGGCGGGAATGGGGGGAATCGGAACTGGAGATGGCTGCGAAGTGTGCCGCGAGTGCGTTCGCGACAGCCTCCTGATCGGAGACGAACTCGTCGTCCCCGACCCGAAGCACCGGGGGTCGAGGGGGGACACGGGTCCCCTCAAAACTACGCACCTTGCGCCAAACAGTCGAGGGGGCAGTCGAGGAGGAGATCCCGGACACGTAACTCCGCCAGGAGGTACGCTGGGCCAGTTTCAGGACCCGACGGGCCACTGCCTTCAGGCGCTGAAACTCTATCTTGTGCTCCAGCTGGCGGGTCCAGTAGAAGCGGCGGCCGGCACGGCGCCGCTCCTGAGCGGCATGGGAGCACTCTGGGGTCCACCATGGGACGCTTCGCGGCCTGGGGGAGCCAGAGGTACGGGGGATGCAACTGGAGGCAGCCGAGAGGATCTTACTCTCGAGGAAGGCAAGGGCCTCACTAACAGAGGGAAAGGCAGGAATTGATGGCGAGATCGCCGTGCCCCTCGCGTATGAGGCCCAGTCTGCTCGGGCGAACAGCCAGCGCGGGCAGACAGAGATGGGGGGGAGGAGACGGGTCGGGGTAAGACGGGGCTCCTGGCTGGCCATTGATGTGGACCACGACGACCCATCCAACGCCCAGGGAAGATCCAGCCACTCATGGACAACAAGAGTGAAGTGCGGAGGGGCGCCATCTTGCATAAATATCAGATCGTCGATGTTCTCCCATTGGGGGTGGGTAAAGGAAGAAGTCTACCGCACCAAACCGAGGACATTGGAAGAACTGGAGGACCGAATTCGGGAAGTCATGTCCTCCATCCCGCCGGAGTTCCTGCTAAAGTCAGTGGACGCCATTCCTGGGCGGCTCCAGAAGCTGGTGGAAAGAGTTGGAGCCCACATTGAATTTTAGAGAAAACCTACCATGTATGCCTACCTTTTCATATTATTTCTTCTGAAATAAATGGATAATATACGTATTTTTTTACCAATCCAAAATAGGGAGCTACTTTCCGCCCACCCTGTATATATAATATATATATATATATATATATAATATTATATATATATATATATATATATACTGGGTGATCCAGATAAATGGGACCCATAAAAAAAGCCAAATATTCTTAATATTTAATTCCTTTCATAAAAACTATATATCATTCGAAAGAGTAGAGTTACAAGTTTATTATGAAATATTTATTTTTTAAAAATGACTCCTTTCAAATGTGCTCCATTAGTTGCCAAGCATTCCAGTGTTCTCGCTTGTAAGTTCTGCATCACTTTTGCAAGAGTGTGCGGTGATATGGCCTGTATCTCATTTGTGATGGCGGCCTTCAATACTTGCAAGGTCGTTGGGTTATTTCTGTAGACCCTACTCTTTAAATATCCCCAGAGATAATAATCTAAGGGAGAAAAATCCGGAGACCTTGCGGGCCATTCAACGTCTCCAAATCTTGAGATTAACTCGCCTGGAAACGTTTGATGCAAAACTGCTATGCAGTTCCTCGTGGTATGGCAGGTAGCTCCATCTTGTTGGAACCAGTGGTTTTCTAGACAAAGATCTCTTAATTTAGGAATAAGGAAATCGGTCAACATTTTTTCATAGCGATCACCATTTACAGTGACCGTGTTTCCGGTGGAATCCTCGAAAAAGTACGGCCCTATGATCTGAGATGCAGTAAGACCACACCAAACAGTTACACGCTGACTATGCAACGGGACTTTGGTAATATTCAATGGATTTTCTGTTGCCCAGAAACGACAATTTTGTTTGTTTACAGTTCCATTCAAGTGAAAATGGGCTTCGTCTGACATAATCAAAGTTGCTAGAAAATTGGTGGTGTCATTTACCTTCTGTTGGATCCATTGACAGAATTGTCGTCTTCATGCGAAATCTCCATCGTTTAGTTGTTGCACTGTTTGAATTTTATATGGAAAAAGCATTAAATTTTGCTTGAATATACGGTGTGTTGTTCCATATCCAACTCCTAACGGCTGAGAAGCACGTCTGATGCTTATGTTAGGATTATCCTGTACAATTTCATGAGTTCTGTTAATGATCTCGTCTATCCTTGCTGTGCGCACTCTTCCAGTTGGTTTTCTTTTTCCAATGCTGCCAGTTATGGAAAAATTTCTGACACACCGACGGATTACTTTCTTAAAAGGTGATTTTGACATCTGAAAACTTGTCTTGAAAGATCTTTGAGCTGAAACTACACTTCTTCCATGCTCATAATATTGCTCAGTTATGAAACGCAGCTGTTCCACAGTCCATGCAGTCATCTTGAAGGGTTAGTTTTAACTAACACTTGTATTTTGTTTTGTATCTTATCTTGTCTTGTATTGTCAAAACCTATACAATCCTGTACAAACTTGTAACTATCCTCTTTCGAATGATGCGTATGATTTTATAAAAGGACTTATACTTTAAGAGTTACAGGGGTTTCTTTTGGGTCCCATTTCTCTGGATCACCCTTTATATATATACAGGGTGTACATAAAGTCATGATCTATTTTTGTGAAATAATTATTTTTTTCTATTTTTCTTTTCAGAAGCCCTTAGAATGAATACAGAAGAGCGTGTGGCAATAGTAATTTGGCAAATCGAGGGAAAGAAATACAATGACATCAAAGAAGTTTAGGAGATTTCATAAGCTGGGGCCAATAGACAAGACAATACGAAAATTGGTGAACAAATTTAAACGAACAGGATCTGTAAATGATGAAGCAAGATCAGGATGACCATGTATGTCAGATCTTACCATGAATGCAGTATGCGGAATTATCACTGAGGAGCCACGTACGTCCGTTCGTGCTGCATCAGTCATCTGTGTACAAAATTCTGAAAGTTAATTTGCAGAAGAAAAGCTATCATTTGCAGGTTTTACATGATTTACATGAGGAAGATTTCCCTCGACGAAGTGCTGTGTGTGCTGATCTCGTAGAACAAATCTGGAGTGATAATTTAATGGACAACATTCTCTTTAGTGATGATGCCACTTTCCATACGTGTGGAAAAGTAAATCGCCATAACTGTCGAATTTGGGCAGATGAAAGACCGAATGATTTCATCCAAAATTGGGAAAGACTCACCTAAAGTTAATGTCTGGATGGGTTTAACAAAATCTAAGGTTTGTGGTCCTTTTTTCTTTGCTGAAGCTACAGTTACGGGGCTTATTTATCTGGACATGTTGCAGCAATTCCTTGAACCTCAGCTGATTGGGGATAGGATTGTTAGTACCGTCATCTATCAACATGATGGTGCTCCTTGTCACTATGCCAAAATTGTTCAGGATTATCTAAATGGACGTTTTCCAAATCGCTGGATCGGACGCGGAAGCAACAGACCTTGGCCAGCGAGATCACCATCTTTAACCCCTTTAGATTTCTTTGCATGGGGCTTTATCAAATCGCACATCTATCAGACGAAGATTACAAGTCTTGAAAACTTACATACACATATACGAACTGCCGCAGATAACATAACCCTGCAAATGCTCCAGAATGTGTTTAGAAATGCTGCGGAATGATTTGAGCTGTGCAGGGATACTGATGGGCATCACGTCGAATCCTACTCTTAATTAGGCTATTTAATAAATGTTACCACTATCATTTTATGATTGAATTCCATATAATTTCCAAGTGCTTCACAAAAATAGATCCTGACTTTATGTACACACACCCTGTATGTATATATATATATATTTTTTTTTTTAGTTCAGGAAGAACCGATTCGCCTCTATTTAAAGGGCATATCTCAGCGGAAAAACAAAGAAAAAGTGAGAGGAAAGACAGAGGAAAAAGAAAGGGTGGAGGGGACAGTCGAAGTGGAAAAAGACCAAGGATGACAAGGACTGCAGGGTCGAGCCCCATCATCCTTGGGTGCTAGGGCCGGGAGGGCGCACGTGAAACCTCCAGGAACAAGCACGTACAAACGAGCACAAAGAGCACTCAAGAGCACGAGCTTAGAACCCCCTTGCGGGGGTATATATATATATATATGTATATATATGTATATATATATAATATATCGTAAAGAACGACGCTTGTATAGGAGAACATTCCGCACAAGATGAGAAGAGAGAATGAACAAATGAAAAAATGAGGTAACCACCCGGGAATCAAACCCGGGATCTTCCAATTGCCAGTCAGATATGATAACCACTACACCATGGTCCTCAGTCAATCAGAAGTCGTAATTCCTCTACATACACGCAGAAACCAATGCCCCGAGGGGGCACCTCCCGCATGCCGTATCTATATATACATTTCAACTGCAAAGAACATGCAGTATAAATAACGTAAAGAACGACGCTTGTATAGGAGAACATTCCGCGCAAGATGAGGAGAGAGAACGAATGTAGAGGAATTACGACTTCTGATCGACTGAGAACCATGGTGTAGTGGTTATCATATCTGACTGGCAATCGGAAGATCCCGGGTTTGATTCCCGGGTGGTTACCTCATTTTTTCATTTGTTCGTTCTCTTCTCATCTTGCACGGAATGTTCTCCTATACAAGCGTCGTTCTTTACGTTATTTATACTGCGTGTTCTTTGCAGTTGAAATGTATATATATACTAGGGTGGCCCTTAAAAATCAAAGTTGGAAATCTCTACCTCTAACCCCATTAATGTATTCCATTTATGAAAAAAAACACTGAAATTAACTTGTAGTTGGGTAATATTTAGGGGTGACCCACTCAGCTTGAAGTTATCTTAATGCATAAGTCAATTAATGTTGAACTATATAGCTAGTACATTGAGGCTGATAGTGACTTTGATAACTTTTATTTACTCACAGTATCGATATTGTAATATACAATATTACATTTACACTCTATGATCAAAAGTATTCGGACACCCCGGAAAATCCGCATTTCTGCAAATATCACCTTCGCCAAAAGGTATGCTGGGAAAAAGCGTGGCGAAACTATAATGCTGAGGTGTTCTGTTAAGTTATCAGTAACTGTTGTGAAGCCATGCCGCGCGGATGTGAACTCTCCGAGTTCCAACGTGGATTCGTCATCGGATGTTATTTAAGTAGCGTTTCTATACGAAACATTGCAGCCAAACAGGATATACCAAAGTCAACTGTAGCGGATGTTATCATGAGATGGAAGCACGACGGTGCAACTAACGCGAAAAAACATTCCGGACGACCATGCAAACTGACGGAACGTGATAGAAGTAGTCTGGTACGACATGTCAAGAAGTCCCGCATGTCCTCTGCCGCTTCCATCACTGAGGAGGTAGGAAGAGCATCCGGTACCTCCGTTAGTACTGTAAC
The DNA here is from genome assembly GCA_023014485.1 of Bathynomus jamesi. NCBI lineage: Eukaryota > Metazoa > Arthropoda > Malacostraca > Isopoda > Cirolanidae > Bathynomus > Bathynomus jamesi. Next base: position 279,009 of record JAJOZX010005873.1, on the reverse strand, counting down.
TATCCACAGAGAGATGCACAGACTCGGTTATTATGGTAGAGCAGCTGTACACAAGCCACTGATTACAAAAGTTAATGCCACGCGTCGTTTGGCCTGGTGTGTCTCCCGTCGTTCCTGGACCGTGGAGGACTGGAAAACTGTTCTTTGGAGTGACGAGTCGCGGTATTCACTCTTCCAGTCTGATGGGCGTGTTTGGGTGTGGCGACAGCCCGGAGAACGGCTTCTTCCTGACTGTGTACGTCCAACGGTGAAGTTCGGTGGAGGGTCCATCATGGTATGGGGTTGTTTTTCCTGGCTAGGGCTCGGCCCGTTGGTTGTTATACCCACTACCATGAACGCTGACGTTTATCTCGACGTTCTGGACAATTCGGCCCTCCCTACACTGGCAATACTACGGAGAGGGCCATTGTTTGTTTCAACAGGATCGAGCTCCCTGCAAGGACTGGTTTCGTGAAAATAAGGTGGATTTGTTAGACTGGCCTGCTCAGAGCCCCGATCTCAACCCAATCGAGCACATGTGGGACAAACTGGAGCGACGGATACGAAACCGCACACCACGCCCGGTTTCACTTGCATCTCTTGCATCAGCTCTGCAAGAGGAATGGCGAGCCATTCCTGCACAGACTTACCGAAAACTGGTGGAAAGTATGCCTCGACGTGTTGACGCTGTAATAAAAGCAAAGGGTGGACCTACTGGTTACTAAATGCCATAATAAAACCATTTTTCCCAAAACCATGCGGTGTCCGAATACTTTTGATCATATAGTGTATATTTCTATATTTATTGTTTACAGACATTGCACTTAGCAATCACAATTCTTGTAAAATTTGGAGGAAATTATGTTTTGGTTACAGGTTGGCAGCCCTGGATTCAGGATTGGATAAACAAAGAAGCAGGGAAGCAGGGAAGCTGAAGCTAGTTTTTCTCCAGTTTTTATATAAAATTTATGGTAAGAAACTATTGAAGCACAAATTTTATACATTACATGCTGACATCCTTGAATTCACCCAAGAGCAGATGAAAATTGAGCAACCATGCAATGATTACTTAGAGTTTCTTAATCTATTGGTCATCTTCCTCAGACGTGCTCCAGAACAGGGAATGCATTTCCAAGTTCCAGGCATCGTGCAAGATGGATGGCAAAGGTCATATATGCCATCAAGATTTGGCTTTTCCAGGGCCAGTTTCTGTTGACATCTTTGGAAGAAAAAGGAATCCATGACCTTGCTCTCTTTGCCATCCTGATCTATCTCAGGGCCTGGATGATGGCACCATGGCAGTTGAGGCACCTCTGAATAACTTCAGGCTCATGAGACAACTCCTCAGATACCTACAAACTGCTGTGGCCACAGTTACAAGCAAGAAACTCAGGCTTCACTTATGGTACCTCTCTGAGGAGCTGGTTGGGTTAACTCTCTTAGATTCACAGGTTTCTCATGAAACAAAGAAGCTAATACTTGCAGCCATGGAAGAAGTAGCTCCTGAACATCCACCAAAGTGCCACAGAGTGGAGTCACAGCTGCATTTCTGGGTAACAAAGGGGTTGGAGCAGTTCTGCACAGCCAATTTCAAGAGACTGTTCCAGTTACTTGGACTCCCTGTAGCATTTCTTTCCAAGGATCCTTCTGACTGGGAAGAAGACCAATCCTTTAAGGAAGCTCTGTATAAGGTCAAGGGACTGGCTGTCATTAATGACAGGGCCAAATGGGGCATGGCCCTTATCCAGGAGGTTAACAAGAGAGGAGGAACAACTCCAATTCCTTCTCTAAGTCGTAAGCGAACATCGATGACAGTTTCCTGATTGTACAAAAAAGCCAATCATGGCCAAAAGTAGTTGTCCATGATTGTTGTTTTTGTCAATTTTTGTCAATATTTGTCAGCCAATATTTCATATTTGACAGTAGACATGAGAAGTTTATTTTTAACAAATTTCATAGATAAAAAATAAACAAAAATGTGTTGCATGCATCTATTCTATATTCTTTCATACAATACATGTACAGTTTTGTACACATTGTTGAATTTAAATTTGCTAATGCATTGGTCGAGCAATAAAGCACCTTTGAATTTTGATACCCTTCCACTCAGGTAAGGTAGAGTGAAAAAATCAAGTGCCAGGATCAAAATTGAGGGGGTCTAGATAGTTCTCTCTTGTCCAGGATTAAATTTTAAAACCAATTTTGGGTGGTTGCATACAAAACTGTGACTGCTACTGGCCAATTTATATAAATCATATGTGCATGTGACCAAAATTTGAACCCAGTGACCTATCTCAGGTTCTGGACATGATAGAAAGACAATTTAAAAACTGTCTATGATGTAATTTTTACCTCTGAAGCAGATTAAAACATTTACAGTGGGCTGCAGGCTCAATAATGCATCAAAAAATCCATATTTATATTATTTTTGGCCAAAATTGCAATTTTCATTATTACACATTCATATAACACATAACGCATTCAATTTATCACTCATTAAACAAAGTAATAAAAAAGAATCATCTAAACAGTTTCAGAATATTTTTGTATTCAACACTTTCATCAGTTTTCTTGATTTTATCTTTTGTTGAATAATGCCATAGTCAACCCCTTGCCATTACTTGGAGTCACATGTGAGAGGTAGAAATCACCTAAAATAGTATTCAGAAATTATAGACAATTTAGATATTTCAGGGTTTATATCTATTTTCCAATTTCTATATCCAAAATTCATCTTAATAAATATTTTGAGTAATATCTGTTACAAAATGCAAACTAAAGATCAAAATTTTAAATCTTACCAGGTTCTCCTACAATTACATAGTGCTCTTCTAGCTCAGTTCTTCTGTAATATTTGCCATTCACTTCAACTGTCACCATTGTTGCATCTTTGCAACCATCCACATAAATAGCATCCACCAATTCAAAAAATTTATCCTCCTCTTTTCTTATGGCTTTACGATATTTTTCACATTCTCTTTTCAGCTTGTTCCTGCAAAGTTCATAGTGCAAATTTACTCAATTTTAAAGACAGTTATTTAAGCAAGCTCCATAGGTTTTGACTAACTATTTAAATTTCAACACTTTTTTGAAACATGCTTTTTTGTGAAATACTTAATTTGAATCAGATACTAATGTACAAGATAATTGGACTGTTACCTGTCAATTACGTTCATCTTATCAGTAGTAGTGATCAGGGCTTGGATACTTATACTCAGTACTTGTACTTATTACTCATGAGTACCACTTTTGAAGTACTTGTACTCGTAAATTTTAAAATTCAAGTACTCACACAAGTACTTGTACTTGGGATGTAAAGTACTCGTACTTGTGAGTAGTTTACGAGCACTTCACAAATTTGTGTGTTTTCAGAACATAATTAGATATGGCAAAAATATTAAATCATTTTGAAATTCCCCCCAAGTCATCAGGGGATGTAAGAGCAAGATGCAAATACTGTGACTTTCATATCAGGGAATATAAAAACAACATCCAATTTCATCAAACACACAAAGGTAAGTGTTGTCATTTACTTTAACATTTAAAATAAGGATCAAATGAAATTCTATATATATTGTTATTCATTATTATTATATGATTTTCAGAAAAAGCATCCTTCAGTTGACATCACAGCAGCAAAAGGGAAAACAATGGATAAATCTTCAAATGAATGCCTGAGCCTAGATTTTTTTTATTTCATCACCCACAAAGTATGGTGCAAATCATCCAAAGCAAAAAGTATGACTGATGCTATAGTTGAAATGATTGCTGGAGACCTACCTTTCACACTAGTAGAAAGTCCAAGATTCCAAAAACTCATGAACATAGCTGACCCTAAGTTTGTCATACCAAACCACAAATTTCTTGCATAAAAATTATTAGTGGACAAAAAATGTTCAATAGAGGCATCAATAAAAGAAATTTTGGAAAGTGCAGAACATGTATGCCTGACTTGATTTATGGTCCAATCGCCAGATCAAAGGGTTTATTGGTGTGATGGGACACAGCAAAATAAACTGGACTATGAAGTCATTCATACTGGCTTGCAGAAGATTCAAAGGTCAGCACACAGCAGAGCACATTTATCAACAATATTTAGAGATAGTGGACCAGTTTAATATAGGTACTAAAGTAACCAATATTGTTACTGACAATGCTGCCAACATCACCAAAGCTTTCAAAGTATGCTTACCAAACTTTGAAAATGAAGGTAAAGATCAGTCAGATGAAAACTTAGACTCTGACTGTGAAATTAGTGATAGTGAAATGGATATACTTCCAGAAGATTTTGAAGGATTTGAAATCTTTCACCACCTTCCACAGCATCAACCATGTTTTGCCCACACAATTCAGCTTGCAGTTATAGATGGCTTAGCTCATGCATATCCTACTCTTACAAGAATTATTGACAGAATTTCTAAGTTTGTTGCTTTTGTTCGAAAATCTACATTAGCAACAGACCTGTTAGAACAAGAAAAAAGGCTGCAGCCAGCAAACTTGACAAGATGGAATTCACAACTCACAATGATTAAATCAGTTTTGAATATTTCAGAAGATAAATTAAACAAACTGGAGACAGTGAAAATCACAAGCTATGAAAGAACAGTATTACAAAAATGAGAGATTCTCCAACCTTTTGAGGATGCAACTCAATGTGCAAAAAGAAAAATCTGTGAGTGCAAGTCTATTGATACCATCAATGAAAGGGTTAACACTTAACACACAAATTAAGCACTCTGAATGCAGCATACAATTGCAACATGATGACTGCTCTTCGCGCAGCTGTTGACAAAAGGTTGACTCAATATGAATTTAATGATGTTTACATATTTGCCACCATGCTTGATCCCAGATTTAAACTTAGATGGTGCTGTGATACAGAGCAGCGCAACTCTAACAAAACAGCATTAATTGCAAAAGTATCAGCAATAAATATGACAGTTGACGATAATCCACCCAAAAAACAAAAGCAAATCCTGGACCAAGCATTTTTTACTTCACGGATAATAATGAAGAAACTGCTCAAAGCAAATCCTCAGTACCTGTGCGCGATGAAGTAACAAAATACTTAGAGAGGCCATGCATAGATCCCAAAAGTGACCTACTGCTCTACTGGAAAGAAGAGCAAGTAGTGTTTCCAAGGCTTGCTCTCCTGGCAAATAAATACCTTAGTGTCCCAGCTTCTTCTGCACCTGTGGAGAGACTATTCAGTATTGCAAGGAACATCTTCCATCCAAATAGATGTTCTTTGAAGGATACAACTTTCCAAGATATTATATGTTTGTTAGATGTAACCTGTAACATTAACTACTAAAGCTGGTAGGAGTAAATTACTCATTAAAATCAATTAGGCCTATGTTATTTAATGTAATTGTGGAGACTTATTTTAAATAATTCTGAATTTAAATTTTTTATTTAAATTTGGAATTAAATTATTAATTTTGAATTTAAATTTGTAATTGTAGATGTAGATATTTATTTGAAATAATTTAGAATTTCAATGGTGAGCAGTGAGTGGTGTGTGGGTGATTGTAGTGGTGAGTGTCGCTTTGCATTTATCTCATGTCTCTTGGATTGTGTGATTAATAAACGTTACCTACAAATGCCACCTACAAAATCAATTTTGCAGAGTGCACCTTTTGTAAATTTTACCTTAAAAAGATGTTGAATAAATTTGTAATCTTTTTCTAATAAATTTGGAAAAAAAGGTTAGCAATCAATTGGAGAGTGAAGGTGCGACTATTAGGGGATGGAGGAGGTCGCATTTAGCATTTCAGGTCCAAGATTTGGACTAACTATTAGCAACATTACATGGATTATAAATAATTTTTTCAAAGGTATTGTCAACACAGCAACAAGAATGTTCAAAGCATACTTGTATTTTAAACTATACAGTACCCATCACACTGCCAAGTGAGGTTTGGTAGACTCTTCTTATTTTGTTCTGTCCTGGATCCCTGTTGTTCACTGGCACCAGCTGTTTCATCATGTGATTCCAGGCTGCCCTGACTTGAGACACTGTTGAGATCACTGCTGAGCTTGATGGAACAACTTGAAAAATTCTTCTGAGCTCTTCCCTGGGGATAATAAAATACAATATGATTATGATACAAAATAGTTTACCAAAGATGCAAAAATAAAATTTTATAATTTGGAGCACAATCATTTCAAGAAAACCAGATTTTTGGTGGCCATTAATCACAAGTTTTTTAACCCTTTCATACCCAAATTAAGTCAAAAAGTAAAAAAAAAAATTGGGATATAAAAATCGTTTAATTGGACCCAAAATAACTGAAAAATATATTTTACAAAATTTTATTGTTCATAATTAATAAAATACGAAATGTGTTAAATTTCACACATTAGGAACTGGAAGGTCTAAAATTGCTTCCAAAGTTAACGATGAAAATTTCACACACTGGGCATTAAAGGGTTAATTTATATAGCTCAAACTCACTGATTCTTTTCTTTTGCTTGCTCCTGCTGTACTACTCTTCTTTTGTATCTGATGCCTGATGATGCAAGGCATTCCTTAAAACCAACGCCTTGTCCTATTCTAGCTGTTTTCTGGTCCTCATAGAAAGCATAGTCTTCTTCTGTCATCTTGAGTTGATACAAATGTTCCAAGTCTCTTCTCTGATTTGAGTTCTCACAGAAGATGTCAAACAACTTGGAAGTTTTTTCAATGAAGGAAGAAAGATCACTCTGGAACGTGTCACTACATTTCTTTTTTGGATATTTACCAAACCTACAAAATTACCAAAACTTAAATCTTGTGAATGCAAATTCCAACTATAAACCCTAAGTTAAGTTCTAGTCAAAACAGAATTTATTACCAATTATTCTTATGATTTGCAAATCACTGAATCACATGATTACGTTAATAAAATTACTGTCACAAACAAATAAATGTAACTACAAAATTTACAAAAGTATGACATATTTTAAATCTTTTTATAAGAGAGTGAGAACTTGAGTCTTACCTCGAAAATTCTTTGAGTAGATCCTGAATCTTGCTGGTGACACTGGGGCATGAAATTGGATAGACATTGCACCAAATCCAGTGTTCAATCAGACTTAGTGCAACCATATCAGCTGCTTGTCTGGTTGTCCAGTTCTCTTGTGCGATTATACGATGGATGACATCTTTACCAAGAGGAAGCTTTCTGTTGGGTAATGAGTCTGTGCTCAAAAATGTGTGACTGCCATCAAGAATTTTAACTGTCACTGCATCTTAATATCCTACTATGCAGTATTTTTTGGCAATAAGGATATCAAAATACATGTATTTATCAATTTTATAAATTCAACCTGAAAAGAAAAATAATTGGAGAAAAAAGGCTAAAAAAATTGCATTTTTTTGAGCAAAAATTACAAAAGCATTTTCTGATGCATTATTGACCCTGCAGCCCTCTGCAAATGTTTTAATCTTCTTCAGAGGTAAAAAAAAAAAAAAAAAAAAAAAATATAAACAGTTTTTAAATTGTCTTTCTATCATGTCCAGAGATAGGTCACTGGGTTCAAATTTTGGTCACACGCACATATGATTTGTATAAATTGGTAGGTAGCAGTCACAGTTTTGAACCTGTTACCTTTCAAAGGTTCTGCATGATGATTCCTCATTTCACGAAGGTCAAGCTTGTCACTCCTCCTCTTGAGTTGGCCTGGTGAAGTATTGAGTTGGTTTTTTGTGCTCTCCACCTCACATAGCCAGGTACACCTGGCTCATCAGGGATTGTTCTGAGCCAGACATCTAATCTTCTTTTGAAGATGTCCACTGCAACACCATTCGTGTTCCTTAGGTCTTTGGGCAGCTGATTAAACAGTTTTGGTCCTCTCACAAAAAAAATATTTTCTTTCAGGGTTAAGGATGTTCCCTGTCTTGCCTTTAATTTGGGAACACAACACAGTCTTCCTTTTCTACTTTCTACCAATGTTTGGGAAGTTACAGGGTTCAGAGTAGGATTAGGGACTAGTTTCTCCATTATTTTCCAAGTGTAAATAATGGTATATCTCTCTCTTCTCTTTTCCAGTGAATATAGGTTTAGTTCGCATAACCTTTCTCAGTAATTTAGTTCTTTGCACCCATTGATCTTGGCTGTGAAGCTTCTCTGAATCCCTTCTAGCTGTTTAATGTCTTCTTTTTTTATATGGGTATGTTAGGACCAAGCAGTATTCCAATTTGGGTATGATCAGTGTTTTCAGCAGAGGAATCATTATATTCCTATCTCTTCATTTAAAGGTTCTCAGTATCTGGGTATCTGCCCAGTTATTCTCTTTGCTCTGTTCACTGCTATCATATTTTGTGTTTCAAATTTCGCATCATCAGTCATTACAACCCCTAAGTCTTTTGCTTTAGAATTTCCCTGAATTTCCTGTCCATTTGGGGTATAATATTCCATGGATTTTAGGTACTCTCTTTTTCCATACTGTAACACCTGAAATTTCTCAGTGTTAAACTTCATATTGTTGTTTTCCATCCACTTGTAGATTCTGTTCATGTCTGTTTGTAGAGATACTATATCTTCTGGGTTTCTTATTTTTCTACTGATCTTTGTCATCAACAAAGGATGTCACTGTGCTATCTCTGGTAACATCCTCATCTATGTCAGTTAACATGATTATGAAGAGTAGTGAGCTAATACTGTTCCTTGTGGTACTGAACTGAAGACTTCTGATTCTGATGAAGATACTCCTTGTACTGTAACAACTTGCCACCACTCAAAGGAAAATATATATTCATTTCCCTACTTTTCCTGTTATTCCTATATATTTCAGTTTATGTATTATGATTCCATGGTCACACTTGTTGAATGCTTTGGCAAAATCTGTGTATATTACATCATAGTTTTCATTACTTTCCAGTGCATCAATAATGTTGTTGTAGTGTTCAATTAGTTGTGATAGGCATGATCTGCCTGACCAAAACCCATGTTGGTTATCATTTAATTTTTCTTGAGTTTCCAAAAAGCCATAGATTTTCTGTCTAACTATTCTTTCAAATATTTTAGTGAGATGAAATGTAAGCGATACTGGCCTATAGTTTTTGGACTTGGATCAATCTCCTCCTTTATATATTGGGTCTATGTTCGTGCTCTTCAGGATGCTCAGTATTTCTCCCGTGTCTAGTGATCATCTTCATAGCCAATATAGGGGCTCAGCCATTGCATTCTTGCAGTTTTTGATCAGTGTGGCATTCCATTTATCCAGTCCTGCCACTGAGTGTGCTTTTAGTTTCCCTATGGCTTCTGTAATATCATCTTTCATAGTCAAAGTCTGTTATACTTTCCCCTTGCAGTTTCTTCTTCAAAGAACACGTTTCTATCACATATCAGTTTGTCAGTTTTTTGGATACTGAAAGATGATTTGTACTGAGCTCTTAATATTTCAGACACTTCTATTAGATTATCAGATAAAGCACTGTTCTCATTTTTCAGAGGTCCGATAGTCACATGGTTTTTCAACTTCCTTTTTGCAAAATTATAGAAGTACTTTGAGTTAACCTTTATTGTCATTGTCTTTTTCTGTAAGCTTCTCAATTAGTTCCTGTATGACATCATCGATACTCTGCAGTTTCTCACTTAATCATTTAATTAATAAATTGTCTCTCAAACCTGTTTCTCTTTCCATTGTCTTGGCCTCAAAAATGGTTTTCCAATCTATTACTTCCATGCTGGATGCAACACCTTCCCAGTTTATAGCTTTAGAATAAAAATTAAAAATTTCAAATTTGCTTCTTTCTGTTTGTGTTCTTTCCTTTCCTGTTGCTTTTATATTGGTTGTTATTTCAATGATGATGTGATCCGATATTATAGTTGGGGATATTTCAACATTATCAATTAGGTTGCTGTTGTTTGTGAACACCAAATCTAGGCAGTTGTTTTTTCTTGTGTTTTCTGTTATTTCTTGTTAACATAAATTCATCAGCTAGAGCTAGTAGCATTCTTACCGGCTCCTTGTCTTCCCATGTGTGTGCCCCGCTTGTCTTGGTGTATACATATATTTTTTCCTATCCTTTTATATTTCAGGAATGGAAAAGTAAAATCACCACAGAGAAAAATATTTGGGGTTGGAGTGTGTAGATCTTTTACCCAGTTTCTTACCTCTATAATAGAATCAGAGAATTTTGAGGTTGGTGTGTTCAGGGGTCTGTACGTTCTTCTTCTTCTTACGCAGCTTATTATCCCATCTTTACATGGGGTTGCTGTTTTTGGTTCATCTTCTCCACTCTCCTCTGTCGTATACCATGTCCTCCTCCAAGTCCTTCTCCCTGATGTCCGCCACCACACAGTCCCTCCATCTCGTCTTTGGTCTTCCTCTTCTTCTCCATCCCGGCAACTCCATCTTCAGCACTCTGCGCCCCACATACTCCTCCTCGCTTCTCCTGACGTGTCCATACCACCTCAGCCTGGCCTCCTGCACCTTCTTAGATGCTTCTGCCACCTTCACTGTTCCTCTTATATGCTCATTTCTGACCCTATCCCTCCTCATCACTCCACACATCCATCTCAACATCTTCATTTCAGCCACATCGATTTTTCTTTCATTGCTCTTCTTCATTGGCACAGTCTCCATTCCATACAACATTGCCAGCCTCACCACTGTTTTGAATACCTTTCGCTTCAGTTTCACTGGGACCCTCTTATCATAGAGCACCCCTGATACGTCTCTCCAGTTCCTCCACCCTGACTGTATTCTACAGTTTCTCTCTCTCTCTGCTCCCCCCTCTGCATCCACTGTTGACCCCAAGTATTTAAAATACTCCACCGTCTTAACACGCTCTCCACTCAATGTCACTTCCCCTCCTCGGTCCTGCTGCACATCACATCTCATATATTCGGTCTTCTTTCGGCTAATTCTCATCCCCCTACTTTCCAACGCCTCTCCAATTTTCCAACTGCTGCTCCACCTCCTCTTTCGTCTCCCCACTCAACACAACATCGTCTGCATACATCATGCACCATGGCGCCTCCCCTCTAATCCTGTCCGTCAACACATCGAATACCACATTGAAAAGGAAGGGGCTCAAAGCTGATCCTTGGTGCAGACCAACTTCCACCCCAAAGCTCTCTGACACACCCACGCTACTCCTCACCTTAGTTGTTACTCCCCTGTACATCCCCTTGATCAGTTTAACATACTTCTCTGGTACCATCTTTTCCCTTAAGCATCTCCAAACTTCCTGCTGTGGTATCCTATCATATGCCTTCTCCAAGTCAATAAAAACCATGTGCAACGCCTTCTGCCCCTCTCTGCCAACTGTTTCAATGCAAAAACTGCATCTGTCGTTCTCCTTCCCGGCATAAATCCAAACTGTTCCACTGACACTTCGTCTCTCAACCTACTCTCCACTATTCGCTCCCATATCTTCATTGTATGTGATATTAGCTTGATCCCTCTATAATTCGTGCAATCTTGTACATCTCCCTTCTCTTTGAATATAGGCACTATGATGCTGGTCCGCCACTCATCCGGAATCACCTCCTGGTCAAACAACTTCTGCATTAGATCCCACACCAGATCCACCCCCTCATCTCCCAGTGCCTTCCATGCCTCGGCTGGTATCTCGTCTGGGCCAGTCGCTTTGTTATTTTTCATCCTATTCAGAGCACGACTCACTTCCATCCTCCCCACTTGTTCTGTCCTAGCTACATTTGGTAATCCATCCTCATAGAAAGATCTTGGGTTTTCTTTATTTAATAATTCCTTAAAATATTCCTTCCATCTATCCTTTATCTCCATCTCTTTGCAGCACCACCCCCTCCCTTCCCTTAATTTGTTTTACCTGTGTAAAGTCTTTTGTCGCTCTATTTCTGCTCTTAGCCAATCTGTATATCTTCTTTTGTCCTTCACGATCCTCTAAATCCTCATACATCTGCCGATATGCCTCCGCCTTTGCTCTCACCACTGCTCTCTTTGCCTGTTTCTTTGCTTCTTTATATACCACCTTACACTCTTCACTCCTCGATTCTTCCCATAACTTCTTAGTTTTTCTCTTACTTCGTAGTGCTCTTTGGATCTCATCACTCCACCACCATCCTTCCTTATCTTCCCACACTTTACCTGTTGTTTCCCCCCAATATGTCTCTACCTGCCATTCTCATGACATTCGCATTATGTACCCACCAATCCTGTACATTCTGTTCATCAACATGGATTTCACTCAACACTCACTCTCTAAATTCCCATTTTTTCCCCTCCTCTCTCAGTTTGTACCACCTAATTCTCCTCACTGTTGTTCCTCTGGTCTTTCTTCCTCTTTTCAACATCACATCCATGACTACCAACCAGTGTTGTGGCGTCACATGGTCTCCTGGAATAACTTTGCAGTCCCTCACCTTGGCCAATTGCGCCCTCCTATACAGTATGAAATCAATTTGTGATGTTCTGCCTCCACTCTTGTACGTAATAACATGCTCCTCCCTCTTTCTGAAAAATGTATTTACAATCGCTAGATCAAACGATACAGCCATATCCAACACTCTCTCACCGTCCACGTTTGCCTCTCCATAGCCATGACCACCGTGCACTCTGACCACTCCATCGTTATGATCACCAACGTGTCCATTCATATCCCCGCCCAACACCACTCGTTCATCCTCGGCAATACTCTCCATTTCTTCCTCTAATAACCTCCAGAATGCTTCCTTAACATCGTCCGGACATCCACTTTGGGGTGCGTAAGCACTGATTATATTGAGTACATGTTCCCCATAATTCATTCTCAAAGTCACCAGTCTATCTCCTCTTCGCTTTACTTCCACTATGCTATCCTTCAATTCCTTCGCCAATACAATACCCACACCATTCCTTCCCTCAACCGACGCCCCACTGTAGAACAATTTATATCCCTCACTGAGTTCTCTTGCTTTGTTCCCCTTCCAGCGTGTTTCTTGTACACACAACACCCCAACTCTCCTCTTCTTCATCAACTCCACAATCTCTCTTCCTCTGCCAGTCATGCTTCCAACATTCAGTCACAATTCTCAGGTCCACCCGAGCTCGCTTCATTAGCCGCACCCGCTCTTGGTGCGGTAGCCCTCGCCTCACCACAGCTCTAGGTCGGGCGAGGTCTCTGTATGTCGCCTACGGGGTACACCCTAGCCATCATCGCATTTTCGTGTTGAAGACTCACCATTGTGGTTTTGGCTGGGTTTTTATGGCTGGATGCCTTTCCTGATGCCAACCCTCCCCATTTATCCAGACTTGGGACTGGCCAAGAACAAGGCTGGCTTGCCTTACCCTCGGGTTGGGTCTTAGGATTGTACGTTATTATTGTAAATTTCTTTTCAAGGTTTCTTATTATTCATACAAAAAAGATATGCTACTTCAGAACGCATTTTTCAGACTACTGAAAATTAGTTCTACTGTTATGATTATTACTTGAGCTAAAATATATTTTATCTGCACAATTCACAATTATTTGTTATAAAATGAAAATAACGTTCATGTTATTTTGTATCTCCAAAAAGTTTACTCTTCTTTCACGTACTTGACAGTCTATTGACAGTCTAGTTCATGTACATTACAATACCATATTTAATTTTTCAACTTTTGCTGCTACACATTCTACGTAGCTGTTTGAGGTACTTATAGTCATTTCTGCCATATGCCTTTTGTATGTGTAAATAGCACATCCTCCTTTATGTCTCACTGTTCTGTCAGCTCGGAGTATGTTATAATTGTCAATTTGTATTTCTTTTTTGTCAACACAGAACTCAGTTTTCACAGTTTGCCTGGCAGTCCTTTAGATGAGTTTCTGTGAGGCATGCAAAGTCTGCTCCAGCTTCTTGCACAAGTCTTTTCAGGTGTAAAACTTTGTCCGGGGAATGATTTGATTTAAGGCCCTGAATGTTGGCTAGGATTATTTTTATTTTTTCTGTCATTAATTATACACTTCATACATTACTTGTTTACATTCACTTACAGAAAGTTGGTTTAGATTACAGAAGACAGTATAATGTTAGCAGACATAAATGGAAGGCAGTTTATGGTGACATCAACCAAAGTTGGCCCTTGTAGGATATCCATACATTAAATTGAATATATATGGAAAATTCATGACCTGAGGGCCACCTCTTAATATTATCCAATTTCAAAAATATTTTGCACAGTGTGTTGTCTCCACAAATGGCATAAATTGAAGGGGTTACATGGTTTAATTTATTAGTTTTGATTCTCCACTATATAGCTAAGGGCCACCTAATATATACTGTATGTGTATATGTGTAAATATATATATATATATATATATATACACACAGGGTGTTTATAAAGTCCCTATCTATTTTGTTAAATTAAGTTTTTATTTATTTTTGTTGCAGAACCCTATGAAAATGAATGTACAAGAACAGGTGATGGTGGTGACACTTCGGACTAAAGGAAAGAAATGCAAAGAAATTAGAGAGGTTTGAAAGAACATTTCACGAGGCAGGTCCTACAGACAAGACAATTTGTGATTTGCTTAATAAATTTAAAAGAATGGGATCTGTTCATTATGAGTCAAGATCTGGACATCCAAGTGTCTCTGAGCATGCTGTAAATGCAGTACATAATGTTATCAATGAACATCCAAGCATGTCAATTTGCACCACATCAGGTAGACTTGGGATACCCAAATCAACTGGCCACAAAATTTTGAAATTGGCATTGAAGAGAAGAAGGTATCACATTCAGGTGCTTCATGACTTACATGAAGAGGATTTTCCAAAGCAAAGTGCAATGTGTGCTGATCTTCTTGAACACATTCAGAATGAAAATTTAATGGACCACATTCTCTTCAGTGATGAAGCAACTTTCCACATGTATGGAAAGGTTACTCGCCATAACTGCCGCATATGGGCTAGTGAAAAGCCAGTTGATTTCTATCAATGGGAATGAGATTCTCCTAAAGTTACTGTCTGGTTGGGTATGATCAAATTTAAGATTTATGGACCCTTTTTCTTTACTGAAGCTACAGTTACAGGGCTTATTTATCTGGACATGCTTCAACAATTCCTGGAACCCCAGCTTCATTCAGATGGCATTTTAAATGCCATCATCTTTCAACAAGATGGATAGAGCACCTTGTCATTATGCAAACATTGTTCAGAAGTACCTAAATGAACAATTTCTAAATCAGTAGATCAGACATGGAGGCAACAGGCCCTGGGCAGCTCAATCTCCTGACCTAATGCCCTTAGATTTCTTTGCATGGGGCTTTATCAAATCAAATGTCTATCAAACAAGGGTTACAGATCTGCAAGATTTTCATGCTCACATCATAACGGCAGTTACAAAAATAACCCCTGTCACGCTCCAAAATGTGTTCCACTATGCTGCTGACAGATTTGAACTCTGTAGAGATACTGATGGTGCTCATGTAGAGTCATATGCTTAAGTATTCATTAAATGTATGCCTTCTATTATATTGCTATTTTACCCTTTTTGCTACATTTTCACTGAAATAGGGACTTTATAAACACCTTGTGTGTGTGTGTGTGTGTGTGTGTGTGTGTGTGTGTGTGTGTATAATATATATATATATATATATATATATATATATATATATACTTACTTCGTAGCCCCCGTGTTCTCTTATGTGAACCCGGCGGCACTCAGGTATCCCGCGACCACCGTGGGACGGGTCCATAGGTCTCGTAGAGAGGTAATGTTGGAGTTGTGTCTTTGTTGAGAGAGAGTGTGCAGTGTAAGAGAAGGTGTTCTGTGTCCTCAGGGTGGAGGTAGCATTTTTGACAGGTGGAGGTGTCAGCTAGGTGGAGTCTGTGTCTGTATTGTTGGAGGGAGGGGTGGTGTCCTGAACGGAGCCTGGCCAGAGTAACTCTTGTTTTCCTTGGGAGGGTTTGTTCGCTCTGATGGACTACAGGGGGAGTATCGTGAAGGACAGTGTTGTGTGGTTGGTCGAGTAGGTATTTCCGGGTGAATTCTGTGTGGAGATGTGTAATGGGGTTGATGTTTAGGGGGGGGGGGGATATTGTTCAGTAGCTGTGAATAGTGGGCAGCAGGAGTACATTTTTTGTTGCAGGGTGGGGGATTGTGTAATGTGAGATGGTGACAGGGGTGGTCTGGGGCCAGTGCTCTGGAGAAGAATTGAGTCCCTGTCATGTTCATGTGGTGTTCGATGGGGAGTATTTTCGTATCTGCATGTAGATGTGGGATGGGTGTGGTTCGGAGGCAGCCAGTAATGCTTCTGAGACCTCTGTTTTGTGTGGTCTGTATCTTTTTCTGGTTTGTGTGGGAGATGGACGGGGACCAGGCGGGGGCAGCGTAAGTTAGGGTAGTATGTACAAACTGTTTGTATAGGATACTGAGGGATTCCTTCTGTTGACCGAATGTTGTGGAGGTGAGTGTTCTGAGAGCGTTGAGTTTTTTTGTTGCTTTGGAGCAAATGTTTGATATGTGAGGGGAAAAGGACATGTGTGTTTCTAGGGTGATGCCAAGGATTGTTGGGGTTTTGTTTAGAGGTAGGGGATGTCCCATGAGGGTGACTCTCGGGTGTGCTTGGGATTCGTGGCGGTCTGAGGTTAGGAGGGTGATGGAGGATTTTTGAGGGGATGCTGACATCCTATTGTTAGTCAGCCAGAGTTCCAGATTGGTAATGTACTGCTGGATCAGGCGTGTGGCAGTGTTACGGTTATGGTGTTGTGCTGTTATGATCAGGTCATCTGCATAGGAGGAGACGTGGACATGGGGGGGGAGAGGTTGTGGGAGGTCGTGCATGAAAAGGTTGAAGAGGATTGGAGAGAGTATGGAGCCCTGTGGGACGCCATTGTATAGTCTGTAGGTTTTGGATGAGTGTTGTTTGTGTATGACTTTGCCAAGTCGGCCTGCAATGAGATTAGTAAGCCATTTCTTGTCATTGGTGGGGATGTCGAGATCAATAATCTTTTGTGCAAGAATGTGGCGTGGGACAGTGTCAAAGCTTTGTTGATGTCGATGGCAACAAGGACTGTGCGGGCAGGGGGGGATAGTTGGTTGAAGCCATCTAAGATGTGTTGGGTTAGGTTTGTAAGAAGCGTTGTGGTGGAGTGGGCAGACCTGAAGCCGTGTTGGGTTTGTGAAAATGTAATGTGTGGTTGTATGCGTCTTAATATCAGTTTTTCGAGGACTTTGGAGATGGTTGAGAGAAGGGAGATTGGCCGGTATGAAGCAGGTAGGTTGGGGGGTTTATTGGGTTTCAGTATCGGGATGATGTGTGCCAGCTTCCAGGTAGAGGGTATGATATTGTGAAGCCAGGAGTAATTGAATATGTTTGTGAGGGCTGCAATAGCAATTGGACCAAGGTGTTTGAGATGAATGTTTGAAATATATATATATATATATATATTTTTTTTTTTTTTTTTTTAAGTTCGGGAAGAACCGATTCGCCTCTATTTAAAAGGGCATATCTCAGCGGAAAAACAAAGAAAAAGTGAGAGGAAAGACAGAGGAAAAAGAAAGGGTGGAGGGGGCAGTCAAAGTGGAAAAAGACCAAGGATGACAAGGACTGCAGGGTCGAGCCCCATCATCCTTGGGTGCTAGGGCCGGGAGGGCGCACGTGAAACCTCCAGGAACAAGCACGTACAAACGAGCACAAAGAGCACTCAAGAGCACGAGCTTAGAACCCCCTTGCGGGGATATATATATATATTATATATATATATATATATATATATATATATATATATATATAATTATAATTTCATTTATCATTAAAGTAAAGCCACACCCTGGTGACACTATTTTTGTATAATTTCATTCATTCAATAAGTCACACGCTAGTGTATGACAAATTTCTTTCTGAATGGAAATCACATGCCAATGACGCAGCCAGATTCTTTGATTGCACCTGGGAGACACAATGGATTGTGAGACACTTGCTTCTCCAAGGTTCTCAGGTGACATCAACCACTAGCGTGGTAGTGTAGGCAAGTTCCATTTCTTTGACTACATAAGAAGGGGCTCAGTGCCCTCATGGCAGATTCTGAGGAGATGGGTCTCCAGGCTGAAATGGTGGGTTTTCAGTCCATTAATGGGAATTTGAAGATTAATGGGTTTGGAGTCTGACTGTAGGACAGGCAGTAGACTTAGCAATTGAATCATACATTCAATATTACTAATAAGAACCCAAAGTTTGGAAAAACAGATTCAGAATGGATGAGATTGAATGTCTCAGAAGGGATCTCTGAGCTGAAAGGTAGTTCATCTCATTAGGAAAGTGCTTTATGGTTGTGTATTAGGGTGGATCAATTTTACATTTTTTTTGATTTCCATATTCTAATAGAGACAAAAACTTGCGCATGCATGAGAAAATAGCCTCTGCAAAATCTTAGCTTAATAGGTAATCATCTTCTGCCCCCGGCAGAGCGATGAAAATCATATTTTAGTAGTCAAAAACGTATTTTTCTTATAATTTTTAAAATATTTCAATATGCGTGTGTGTTATTTCATGCCTAAGCAATGATATAAATGCTATGGGAAATATATAAATGCATTATTTAAGACAAAGAGCCGATCTGAAAATATGTATATAAATTACCTATTTTTTCAACATTTGACGTTGTTGCCGGGGGCAAAAGATATTAACGTAGGACAACGCGCTTGGAAAAACGATCATATGAGGTCCTTTTCATCGACTTTATAGTTATTAGGAATAATTTTGATGCATATTGAAATATTTATAAGAATACGTTTTTGACTACTAAAATATGATTTTCATCGCTCTGCCGGGGGCAGAAGATGATTACCTATTAAGCTAAGATTTTGCAGAGGCTATTTTCTCATGCATGCGCAAGTTTTTGTCTCTATTAGAATATGGAAATTGAAAGAAATGTAAAATCGATCCACCCTATTGTGTATACAGAAATTTGGGCTTGGAGCTCTGACTGTAGGTTAAGCAATACGCTCAAGCAATGTTTAACATATATTTAAATATCTTACAATTAAGGATTAACTATTACTGTACTCAGTAACATTGGAAAAAATATTCATATTATTAACTTTTGTGAAAATAAATTTGATTCATTATAATTGATTGAAAACATTAACTTGCTTAATAAAGAAATAACTACCGATATGTTTCTTTGGCAACCAAAGAATCTCTCCACAGTGACTCTTAAATGGAGAGAGAGTTCGGTGTGCTTTATGGCAATGGTTGGGCAAGACATTGAGGTTGTTCTTCCAACCCAGGAGTACAATATCATACCCTCTTGGAGGTTTCAATTCCCTAAACTCCAGGGGTGTATTAATAATTTAGGCCGGGCTGAAACTCAAGATAGAATTAATCAGTCATTAACATTTGGCTTTTGATATAAAAATAAGATTCCTGAAAAAAATAATTGGTGGCCACCAACGTGTGTCCAGCCACCCCCATTTTTGTAAAAACATCTAATGCCGCACTAGCAAAATCAGGAAAATTGCAATATCTCTTCTTCTGAACATGCTAGAGATGGTTTGCATACCAAAAGATGCAGAATTTGATTTAGAGTGGTATTATTAAGAGTGGTATTTTTTCATAAAACCTTTAGTTTTTGAGTTATTTTAGAAAAACTAAATTTTGGGACCCATAGACCCCCTTTCAACGGACCTTAGTGACAAAAGAAATTCTAAAATAAGCATGATTTGGCTTTTTTATTACTAACATTGCCCTAAAAGGATGTTGACATGGACATAGTGATCACATGATATGACTTTTCCTTGTTATCTTGCATCCATTATGCTTGATTAAAGAATAGAGGGTGGTTTTTTAAACGTAATAAATTGAAAACTTGTTTTTTTTTCAGGTGCCTTTGTTATAAGTTTCCAACTGCAATTTGTCACTGAATTCAACATTTGCAATATAAAGTATGACTTCTACAAGGAAAACAGTTGCTAAAGTACTTGGTGATGTACGTTTTATGCCAGCAGAACAGTTTCCTTTAGGGAAATTGCCTACGTTGAAGCAAGTTATTGAAAGGTGTTTGTGTTTCGAAGACTATAAAACAGATGCTGTACTGAGAGCTACTTCTGAGGAATTGCATAAATTGTGGGTCACATATAATGTTTATCCAATATCAGTAAATGCCATACAGAGCCGACTGAAAACCCAAATAAAGGAATTCAACTGCCTTCTGAAGTATGACAAAAAGAAAAGGGACCTAAATATCATCAAGATCTGGATGATTTTCTGAAAACTGTAAACGTTTTATTTGACATATATCAACATGATCACAAACTGTTGGCAGATACAGAGAAAAAGCACTTACTAAAAATGACTGAATCTGATTACCAGTTTTATGAGGTAGGTCTGTTGATTGAATTTCAAGTTGTAAATCATTAATTAATATTAATTAATTATCAATTATTAATATTCAATTATTAATAATTTGCTACAATTTTTAAAGTGCATTTAATAAGTTAGTAATATCAATAATACACTATTAAAGATGTTAATGATAAGTAATATTTTAGTCTTTTCTCATTTTTGTAAGAATTTCAATTTATATATAGAGACCCATAGATAAAAGATACATTATAGTGTAATGAAATATAATCACTTTGTAGGACCAGAAAACAACTAGGCATGGTTACTGTACCCTGAAAGAAGTCCCAGAAACAGCCACTGACTTAAAATTCAAATCACGGGTTATTCAATCTCAAAAAGCAAAAGAATCAGTTCCTCCTCCTCATCCTCCTGAACCTATGGACATTCCTGAGTTGACAGATAGCGACAGTTGTAATGATTCATTTGATGCAGACTATGTTCCAGAAGTCTCAACATTACAGAACAGAACTAGATTACGCTCATTAGCTGAAGCATGTGACAGGTATAGTACTGAAAGATAAATCTTTTAATACAGCTTAAAGTGAAATCATTGTGACTAAGAGATTAAGATTACCAATAAATTATTCATTGACAATAGATATGTAAATCCACTTTAAATATCCTAACAGATATCAAGTAAGTGATAGAGCAGGAGCAGCTATTAGTTCTGCTACATTGGTGGACTTTGGAGTAATCACCCCAGATAACATACAAAATGTTATTGATAAGTATGTTTTTAATCACTCTAGATATTACATTTCTTAGCTTCTGCTATAAGTTCTAAATCACCAGATTTACTATTACAGTGGAACCTCAATATACGAACTTAATCCATTCCTGAGGGTTGTTCTGATATCGAATTGTTCGTATATTGAATCAATTTTTCCCATAAGAAATAATGTAAATTGGATTAATCCATTCCAGACCCCCAAAAGTTACCTCTTATGAAACATTTTTAAGTCAAAATATTGGTTAATTAAACCTGTAAAATAAGACTTACATGCATAAAATCATACATGAAACCTGTAACAACAATAAATAATGCAATATTATACAAATAAATGAAAATTTAACCTGAACTTTTTTGCTGAGGAGTGATGATGGCCTAAGTGGAAGCTGGAGAGGAAGGTGGGGTGGAGGAGGGAGATTATTGTTTGGAAGGGGAGTCACCTTCCATAAAAACATCAGGTAACTCCCCTTCTGGTGTTCTGTCTCTTTTCTGTCACTTAATTTTAATAATAATATAAAAATAACACCAAAGAATAACGGTGGATTCACAAACGTTTCACGGAGCTAAAAAAAAAAGTGATGCGCACCAAACGCTGGCTGGAGAGAAACTGACCAGCTTCTTTCGGTTCGGATATGAGGGAATGGTTCGTATACAAGGACAATTTTTTCTCGAAAAAGTTGTTCATATACCAATTTGTTCGAATAGAGATGCGTTCGTATATTGAGGTTCCACTATTTTTAATTAGCGTCAAAATTTCTATTTTGTATTTATATTAGCCTAATTAGTTTCAAACAGGACACTGACATTTGTATTTTGTATATTTGTATAATGCTAATGCAGTAATGCATGGCCAATATTTTTGAAATACTTTTCAGAAACAAGTTGAGAAGGGAGAGAGCTAAATTGAGAGCTGAAAGGAAGAAGGAAGAAGTGATATTTGAAAAAGTGACTGGCATTGGCTTTGACGGTAGAAAGGATGCTACACTTGCTGTTAACAAAGTAAATGAAAAGTATTATACATCCACAATCCTAGAGGAACATTATGTCATTACTGGAGAGCCAGGTAAATGGAAATGATTGTCATACAGTTATAGGCGTTATGCTGTTATATTACTGTACTATAAAGTAATATTTCAATTACTTAAAAAATTTTCTTTTTAAGTGACAACTGTCCAGTTAACTTTATTCCTTCCTTTTTCATTTTTATTTAATTGTAAAATTAATTACATTTATTTTCAGATGATTTCTACCTCAACCATTTTACCCCGGAGAGTGGCAAAGGCATTGACATTGCTCATGGCATTTATAAGATCATTAAAGGGACAGAACTTGAGGCCAAATTAAACTTAGTTAAAGCAGATGGGACAAATACTAACAGGACATATGCATGGGTCAATCAGATATTTGGAAATGTTTTCAGGGCAACCTCTTCAGTGGGATATTTGTCTTCTGCATCTAAATGAATTGCCACTTAGACACATCTTCATAACTTTAGATGGGACAACAAAAAGTCCAGACAAATTTTCTGGCCCTATTTGTTCTCAGCTCAATGGGGATGTGTCAGAATGGAATGTTGTGGACTTCAAATCTATACCTTATCCTGCATTTGTGCTTCTACCAAATGAGGTGGTCAATAATTTATCAACATACCAATACTATGGATACTGCATCTGCTGGGCAATTATTACTGGTGAAGTGGATGAAGACCTTGCACTCTTAGAAGTTGGCCTGCTAAATCACTCTCGATGGCTCACCTTAGCCTGTAGAATTCTTCGCTTTTATGTTTCACAAAAAAGACCCAGTAAGAACCTCAAAATCATAGTAGAATTCATCATCAAAGTATACTTTCACAGTTGGTTCAATATCAAGGCTAATAAAAGAGGCTAAGTGATGGGTCAAGAAACCTATTCAATATGATCCAAAGAGTAAATAAATTCCCTGACAGGAAAATTAGAGAAATTTGTTATGACGTATTAAACAATAACAGCTATTTTGCTCATGGTGAAAATATTTTAGTTGGAATGTTGGCTGATAAAGATGAAGAGGTGAGGAGGTGTGCTGTCAATAAAGTTCTGTGTCTGAGGGGAGTTATAGAGGATTTTGATGATGAATCTGGTAGTAGCAATGATTTTGCAGGTGGAATAATTGAAAGTGATGATGAGAATGAAGAGGATCATGAAGGTGGTACTGATGAATATCCTGCTATAGATGAGAATGTTAGGGTCTTTAAAAAGCCAATCATCAATTTCAAAGCTTCTGCATACCACAAGCTGTCTGCTATGTCCCAATGGGAAACTGTTCCACCTGTATTAAAAGAATTCAATAATGATGAACTGCGTGATATCATTAATACCGCATTGAAACTGGATCACGAGTGCCACAGTCAGAATGTTGAAAGGCACATCAAGCTTGTCACTGAAGCATCCTTGGCTGTTGTAGGTCATGAGCGTAGAGATGGTCTTATTAGAAACAAAATTAGATCATGTAAATTAATGAAAGATTTTGTGTCAAAAAAATATTTTAAGTTCTAGATTATTATTTATCATGCTAAAATATGACAAAATGACAATTTGTTAATTGTATAATTTAATGTTTGGTGTTTTGGAATGTCAAAAAGCATTTTCAATGAATTTAAAATGGCTGATTTTGATTGATTTTGATTGCTGATTGAAAACCACTAATACATGTCAATTTGCAGCTTGAGAATGTTTTATTGTGTTGACATTCAGTTGAAAGGGGGGTCTATGGGCCCAAAAAATTAGTTTTTCTAAAATAACTCAAAAACTAAAGGTTTTATGAAAAAATACCACTCTTAATAATTTGTTCTAAATCAAATTCTGCATCTTTTGGTATGCAAACCATCTCTCTAGCATGTTCAGAAGAAGAGATATTGCCATTTTCCTGATTTTGCTAGTGAGGCATTAGATGTTTTTACAAAAATGGGGGTGGCCAGACACACGTTGGTGGCCACCAATTATTTTTTTCAGGAATCCTATTTTTATATCAAAAGCCAACTGTTAGTCACTCTGATAAATTAAAATCAAACAAAAATTATAGTTTCAGCTCAGCCAGAAGCGGCCTTCACCCATATATATATATATATATATATATATCCAGCATGCTCACAAACACACACTTTTCTCCCTTTTCTTCACCACACACACACATGCATCTTACACACTTCACAATCTTTTCAAAATTTAAAAAAAAAATAAAAAAAATATGGTAACAACAACAAGAGCCTTGGAGTCCACTGGGGAGGAGACCATAAATGTGCTACCAATACCAGGAATGCAGAACCAGGCAGAGGGCTGGATCTGCTACTGCTCATTCGAGATGTTCTGGGCCTCTGCCTGATTCACTTTTTATAAACTTCTGCAACATTCATGGCCTTTTCTCAAATTTTTCAATCTATTGAACACCACCTCTCCTCTAAACCTTACCGTCTTTTCCTCAATGAAATTCAGGTGTTTGGGATGACTGACAACAACCCTTTTTCTGTACCCTCTTACTTTCCCTATACTCAATTTCACTCCAAAGGTGGATCTTATGTATATGTAGCCTACGCAACAACTAACTTGTTCTCATATTGCCAAAATCAAATCCTCCAAATTCTATACCCTCTGGCTATGGCTTACATGCCACTTTCAAAATAATACATCTGCACTAACTACCTTTCTCCTAATTCCAATAACTATCTAAAATTTTTTGACTACCTTAGTTCCAATGTGGAATATATTCTATCCCACTCTCCTTTTGCTGAACTCTCCATTTTGGGAGATTTCAATGTTCACCACCACCTTTGGCTTTCCTCCCATTTCACTAACATCCCCAGTGAATTAGCTTACAACTTTTCTATCCTAAATGACCTAGAGCAAATTGCACAGCACCCTACTTGTATCCCCAATCACCTTTGAAAGAGGTTCAACATTCTGGACTTATTTCTCACCTCTCATCCTTCCTTTTACTCTGTCACACTTTTTTCTCCATTGGGCTGCTCTAACCACAATCTTATATCTGTTTCCTGTCCTATCGCTCCAATTTGGCCTTTGGCACTTTGGTGCCACTGATTGGGAGGCCTTCTGATTTCCCATGGAATTACTACCACTTCCATGGCCAGGGCTCTTCTGAGTGTCCTGAGCGCATCATAGGAGTGATTATTTTGGCCATGGAGGCGTACACTTCATATTCTATTCCTACTACTAATGCAAAAGTAGTCTTGGTTTAATTTTACTTTTTCTAATGCTTTCCACAACAGAGAGGAGTCTTTCAGAAGGTAGGGTACCATCGCCATTAAACTCCCAACTCTCATTCAGCTTATATTTCTGCCCAGAATCATGCAAAATCTGTTCTTTGACTCATCAAAAATTCCTTCTTCTGAAAAAATGTGAAAACCTATCCAATTCTAATTCTTCTTGCTCTTTCTGGCATCTAGCTAAGAACCTCTCCAACAACTTTACTTTTTCTTCTTTCCCTTCTCTTTTCCATTCTGACAGCTTA
The DNA here is from genome assembly GCA_023014485.1 of Bathynomus jamesi. Classification (NCBI taxonomy): domain Eukaryota; kingdom Metazoa; phylum Arthropoda; class Malacostraca; order Isopoda; family Cirolanidae; genus Bathynomus; species Bathynomus jamesi. Next base: position 253,519 of record JAJOZX010005873.1, on the reverse strand, counting down.
GTTGCCATCTCTTCTAACAAAGCTGAACTCTTCACTCAAGCTTTCACCTCCAACTCAACTCTGGACAAGTTCTGTGCTGTTCCTCCATCTTCATATGACTTAATTATGTCTGAAATTAGAATCTCTTCCAATGATGTTCTTTCTGCCCTATTTGGGATCAACTCTTGGAAGGCATATGGTCCTGATGGTATTCCTCCTGTTGTTCTCAAAAACAGTGCTTCTGTGCTGACACCCTGCCTAGGCAAACTCTTATCTTTCTCTCTCATCTGGTACTTTTCCTTCCTGCTGGAAGTTCTTTCATTCAGCCTGTCCTTAAGAAGGGTGAACACACTCACCCTCCAACTATTGTCAACTGCTTTGATTTCTTGCCTTTCTAAAGTTTTTGAATCTATTCTTAATAGGAAAATTCTTAAACACCTTTCTTTTCACAATCTTCTTTCAGATTGTGTATATGGGTTCTGTAAGGGATGCTCTATTGGCAATCTCCTGACATCTCTCTCTGACTGAGGATTATGGAGTGGACAGATAAGTGGCAGATGCAATTTAACGTAGACAAATGTAAAGTTTTGCATGTAGGTTCTCGCAACAATAATTACAGTACATGATGGATGATAGGGAGTTAGCGAGCGTTGACGAGGAAGTAGATTTAGGCGTACGCGTATCTAAGGATTTAAAGGTTAGGAACCAGTGCCTGGAGTCTTGCGCAAAAGCTAATAGGATGTTAGGCTTCATAGCGCGTAATTTCGAATTTAAATCGAAGGATATTATATTGCCCCTTTACAAGTCCCTAGTCAGGCCTCATTTAGAATATGTAGTTCAGTTTTGGTGCCCGTACTTGCGTGAGGATATTGATAGGTTAGAAAGGGTTCAGCGTCGTGCCATGAAACTTATTCCGTCATTGCGCAACAAGCCTTATGAAGATAAGATTAAAGAGCTAGACCTGTATTCACTCGAAACTAGGAGATTAAGGGGGGAGCTTATTGAAGTTTTCAAAATCGTTAATAACATCGATAACATAAATTTTGACAAATTGTTCACTTTCGATAATAGTAATACTCACAATAACGGATTTAAGTTGCATGGCAGACGTTTCATTACTAATATCGCTAAGAACTTCTTTACGTTTAAAGTAATTGATAAATGGAATAATCTTCCCGCATCAGTCATTCATTCTACCAGCATTAATGTGTTTAACCCTTTCGCTGCATTCCATTCTGATACGCCCTGTGCGTGCCACGCTAATACCCCAGAAGGAAAGCTGTGTGTATAAATGCACCATAAAATAAACTTGAATTATTTTTTGCTTCGTCTTTTCTTTGCCTTTAAAATAGGTTTTCTATCAATAATATTTTCAGGTTTTCGTGGGTAACAAAAAAATAAAGGTTAAAATGAAATAAAATAGAGATATTATCTTTATTTAGTTAACTAAAAGTTAAATGGTGAGTGATAAATTTTGAAACATGGTTCGGCGCATAACCCTGTGGTATCGGGGCATGTCTCGCATTGAAAACATACTCGTTTTTCTATCCCATGGGCATAACATACCCTGCATCTCTTTGTTGGTCTTGGGGTACGTTCAGAATTTGATGTAATTTTCTTGGTAAAATGTTTTCCAACTAGTCTTGGAACTACTGATTTCTTCAAGTTAGGTTCATCTGCAGATGTCAGTCCTTTTATAATCTCATGGCAAAAGTCTAGAAAGGGAACTTTTCCCTTTTTTATGAGATTATAAATTCCACAAGCATCTAGTACTCGGACCTGAATCAAATGCATTGCCAGCTTCTTATACCATTTTAGAGACTTTCTTGGGACAGAGTAATAATGCAGTATTTGGTCTGTTCGGTCTACATATCCCATATGTTTGTTGTATTCATGTACGCAAGCTGGAATGGTTTTTTTGACTCGACCTTCCTTTGACCTACGTGTTACTGTCACATCACTGTTCGAATGGTAATTGGAGAGCATGCAAACTCTTCTCTTGTCATGAAACACAAGGGAAAGCAGTTCAGGAGTCTCAAAGGCAAGTTTTTTTCCTTTTGCCACATTCATAGTTTTCATAGCATGGCATAAGCCCTTACGATTACTTCTAACAGTCCCTGCGGCACCAGTTTTATTATCACTAAGGTATTTGTATAGTTTTGGTGATGTATAGAAGTTATCAGTGAAGACGTTGTGACCTTTTCCTAAATATTTTTCCATCATACTTACTACAATACTTTCAGTCTTAGAAAAATCAGCAACAGTTTCCATGGTCCGGTATATATTTTATATTTCAAAGTAACACAATTTTCATCCACAAGTTTGAAATTTTTATCCCAAAACGTGATCTTTTTGTTTTTATGTATTGCCGGAAACTGAGTCTGCCCTTCCACAGCAACAAAGATTCATCCAAACTTAGATTCTGAGAAGTTGAATATTTTGATTCAAGAGCAGATGTCATCAACTCAATAAAGTCATGCAATTTCACCATCTTCCCCCCTCTTTCCTTCAACTTCTCATCTGCATTGTCAGCAAAATGCAAAAAAGAAAGAATATTGGTAAATCTCTCTTTTCATGATTGCTGTAAATACTGGAGTAGCATAAAAACTGTCGGTTGACCAATACATACCTATCTTAGGTTTTTGTATAATACCCATGAGAAGTAAAAGCCCTATAAATTGCTTCATTTCTGTAAACGTAGTTGGGACCCATGCACTATACCGAGATGTTGATTTCAGATTAGGTGTAGCAGCCAGAAATTGAGTTGCATATTTGTTTGTTTCTGTAACCATTAGCTCAATTACTTCTTTGGGAAAAACTTCACAAAAACATCATACATCGTATGAGTTTGACCATTGAAGAGCACTTTATTTTCACCAGTAAACTGCCACCCACCTCTGGTACAGCCTATATTTTCACAAATTTCCTGCCATTCAAAATTCTTGCTAGATTTTGTTGCTTTAGGCAGATCTCTTTCCAAAAGTACCACATTTTCTTCATCATCGTCACTACTTGATGTGTTTTGTATAATATCCCGTACATTATCTTGCGCCCAGTCATCCTCACTTTCACATTATATATCACTTTCAGAATACATTGAGAGATATTCATTTATATCATTCTCATCTAGAGAGGATTTTTTACGCTTATTACTGCTTGTGGATGCCATGCTGAACTGATTGGGGGAGTCTATTTCACTCCCCCCTCTGGTGAGCTGAGAGTCAGAAAATAAAAAAGATGCCAAATACCACCATATTGATGTCTAATATTAGTCAGGGAACTAACTACGTTGTTCTAATAGGAACGAGGGGGGTTCATAGACTGTTTAGTAAACGTGGAAAACAATGTTTACCATGCGTCCTGAGAGAAGATTTTTAATGGTAAACATAGTTTACCATGCGTCCTGAATCAGGCTTTTTAATGGTAAACATAGTTTACCACACGCACTGAAAGGGTTAAGAACCGTCTTGACAGACATTTTAAAAATATTAACGTTGTTTGAAATAAAAAAACAAAGTTAGCAACAGGAGCTCTGGTGGTGGTGCTCGAGGATGAGTCTGTTGACGATAAATGCCAGCTTGTGACATGCCAGTGTGTGATGCCAGCAATAAAATTAAAAAAAAAAAAAAAAAAATTAGGCTAACATGAACATAGATGTAGCTCGTAGTGTAAACTAACCCACTATTTGTTTAACTTTACCTACTTTTTTTTTTCCCCTTATCCTCTCCTTACTTTGCATGTCTAAGTCTCTTTTCTTGCATGTTTGTAGTTTGCATGGTATGAGAGTGAGTTAAGACTATGTTTGCATGGTTTGTAAGCGTTCTTATTTTACTTCTTTTCATCTTTCACCCCTCTCCTTTTCTCTCCGACTATTTTTCTGACTCGGATGATGATGGTGAGTCTTTTTTTTCTCTTTTTCTGAATGAATGTTAACCCACGAGTGATAGGTGTTGCTCCTTACTTAACCCCTTATTCTCTTCTCTTAACCCCCTACTCTTTCCTTTCTCTCGGGCTAACCTTAGAGTGGATCTTAGGGTCTTTGTTAGCCTTAGCTTCTGTAGATCTGTAGATCCTCCTTTTGGGATTTTGGTGAAACCTTTGCTATTACACTAGACACATCAAAAGCTTTTGATGAAGTCTGGCACAAATCTTTAATTTCCAAACTGTTGTCCTTTGGCTATCCTTCTGCCTATGCCTTCATCTCTGATTTCCTTTCTGGTTGATCTATACCTGCAGTTGTGATGGTCACTATTCTTCTCCTAAAGCTATTAAAAGTAGTGTAACCTTGGTTAACCTTGGTTTTGCTCTGCAAGAATTGTTCATTCTGACAAAGGTCAAGTTTGTCACTCCACCTTAGACCTACAGTTTAACATAGAATCCAAACCACACCCCACCAACAGCCCAGCACCTTAACCACTAGGTTATCCAGGGTACCCATTTATCTACCAGCCAATTTTTGTGTGGAAGGATGAATAGTTGGGTTTTGTTGCACACTACCTGTCATCACTGGGTTTCAATCTTGGGGCCAATGGACTCATAATCAGTGATGCTAACCACACCACCACCTAGGCACAGTGCAGTGTACCTCAGGGTTCTGTCCAGTCACCCACTCTTTTTCTTTTATTTATCAATGATCTATTTAAGTTGCACTTCCCGTCCTATCCACTCCTATGCTGATGATTCCACTCTTCACTTTTGCACCCACTTCGCAAAGCGTCCCTCTCAACAGTCACTCCATGATTTGCGTAGTATGGTACACCTGACCTAATCTTTCTGCTATCTCTGACTGGGGCAGAGAAAACCTTGTGGTTTGTGGAGTTTCTCCATCTGTCTCCTCTTCACAATCTTCCACACGACTATCCACTTACATTCAATACACAACTCAATCCTTCCTCTTCTCTTAATCTTGGTGTTTCCTTTTCTAGTGATCTTTTCTGGGAAGATCATATATACTCTCTTTCTAAAACAGCTATGCAGTTTCTTCACCCTCACTCAGTTGCTCTCTCTGTACAGGGGGGTCTTGTCCACCCCTGTATGGAGTAGGCTTCTAATGTGTGTGTGGGGGCTAAACCCGCAAAGTTCTACTTGACCAGGTGGAATCAAAGGCTTTTTGTCTCATCAATTCCCTGCCTCTTACACACTGTCTTCAATCCCTTTCTCTCTGCTGCAATGTTGACTCACTCTCTCATTATGGTACTATCACTATTATAATGAACACTACTCCTTTGAACTCTCTAACTGCATGGCTCCTCCTTTTAGGAGAGCATGCAGTACCAGACTTTCTACATTTTCTCATTCCTTTTCTGTCCCACTCTCTCTAATGCAAGGGTTAATTGGTATTTTCAATCTTTCATCTACTCAACCAGTCAACTCTGGAACAATCTCCCTCAATCCATCTTTCCCCCTGTCTATAACTAATCTTTCAAATGCAGTGTCCAAGCATCTCAAAAATGCTGGACCTTGATTTGGGCTCTTCTTCTTCTTCTATGGGGGGAGAGGGGCAGTTTTGCAGGCATTCGCCCTTAGCCCCTCCTTCCTGCATAAAGAAAATCCTTGGTAATGTTATCACTAGAGGAGACAAAACAAGCAAAGGAAGTTCAAAGGAAATTCAGTCAATAATATTCTGTTCCTAAAATCCAATGGAGTTATAATCAATGTGTTCTAACTCAGCCTAGTCCTTATCAGACCTGTTATTGTTATATTTTCTTTTTCAAAGCTAGTAAGTTCCTATGTAATAAGTTGAAAAGTTTCTGTTGCAAAGCAATTTGTTTTTAGTTTTTTATGCTGTTGCTTTAAGCAGCAGCTTATACTTTAAAAGATCATAGAACTGAAATTAATAGGTATTAAAAAATACCTTGCTACAGGTCAAGTTATTCACCCTGCAAAATAGGTACCATCCAGAGGCAAACAAAAATTGATAATGTTCTGTCATTTACCAGTAACCACTTTCAGTTGCTGGTATTATCATTACCACTTTGCCTCAAATACCAGTACAGTAGCAGATACAAACAAAAACTGCATGATAGTACCAGTACCACTTCCATTGCTGGTACTAAGCCCTAATCCCACTACTTTTGGTAGTATAGTATCAGGTCATCCCATAAGTAATGTTTTTTGCATTGCTAAATTCGTGTCATGTTTGCACATGTTACTGTGTATATTTTGTGGAAAACTTGAATTTTTATGCGTTTAGACATGTTACTTCTCAGTCTAAGTGGTTTCATCACATTAACAATCTTAATTTATTTCACCCTTACAGATAAGATGGAAGTGTAAGAGGAACACATTAGGCATATAACACTGGGTAACAAAATTTTAAAAATTTTGTTTATTGTGATTTTTCTGTCATTTCTTAATGATTTCGGGGCGCTGATTCCAAAAATGATATTCGTTTTGCTCTATCATCAACCATTTCAAAAATATAGGTTATCACACTTTTCATATGGCAAAGTATATAAAGAAGGCTAACAAATATTTTCTGAAAATAAAAACACTATTGGAAATTAATGTTTATTGAGCCAAAATTGTTTGACAAACCCAAAATGGTGCAAAGGATATAATATATATCATGAGGAGAACCGATAAGAGAATAACAAGCCTCGTTATGCAGTTTGCATTCCTTAAAAATGCACTGAAGAACGTGACTTCTGCGTATGAACATTCTTATCCTTTCTGATCAGCGACCATACGTAGTCTCCCATCATGGAAGCATCCCAATGGCCCTGGTACCTTTTCTCCATCATTTGAGTATCTTGATGGAATCTTTCGCCATGTTCTTCACTCACATCACCCAGGTTATCATGAAAAAAGTCTAGATGTGAATGCAGATAGTGTAATTTTAAAGACATACAGCACCCCATTTTGCCATAGCACTTAATCAAGTTTGACACTAACTCCTTATAGTTTGGTGGTTTATGGTTGCCTAAAAACCCACAAACCACATCATGGAAAGCACACCAAGCCTCTTTTTTCGATCGGAGTCATCTTGGCTTCAAGGTTCTTTGAATTCAACAGCGCCTTGACTTGTGGTCCTACAAAGATGCCAGCCTTGACTTTGGCCTCAGAGTTTAGGGAACATGACCCGAATCTGTTGGAAAACTTCCCCTCCAAAATATAATGGAGTTACAAACTGCTTAATTAGACCCAACTTAATATGGAGAGGTGGTAGCAGAACTATGTCAGGCTTCACATGAGGTTCCCTGAGTACATTGTACTTTCCTGGTTGCAGTCCTTCACGTGGAGGCCACTGAACTGTTTTATAGTGCTCAGTTGAAGCCCTGCTATCCCACAGGCAAAGAAAACATGAATATTTAGTAAACACTCCTTGTAAACTTAACAGGAAACCAATCATTTTGAAATCACCACACATGTCCCAGTTATATTGTTCATACCTGATTTGAGCAAGCAGTTCTTTGACATTTTCATAGTCCTCTTTCATTTGAACAGAATGTGCAAAGTTCTGGTATACATGGATATTTGTTCCCATTGTGGAGTAGAACAGCTTTTAAACTCTGAGTTGAAATGTCAATAAACAGGCGCCACTCTGAGGGTGTGTGTGTTAACCCAATAGCTGTGAATAGACCATTAACCTCGCTGCAATAACAGAGAGAGCCATTGACATCGTAAAACCTTGCAAACTCTTCATGCTGCTTTCAGTATATAGTGCTCTTGCAGTCTTCTCCAAGCAAATTCCACTCTTTAAGTCTGGAGGTCAGAAGCTCAGACCCTGATTTTGTTAGACCCAAATCTCTAATTAAGTCGTCCAATTCCCTCTCATTTGGAAAGTGAGGGTTTGTACTAAAAGTTACTGTATATTCTTCATCATGACTGTCCTCACCAGCCGATATCTCAGATGAGCTAGCTGCATCCTCATTTTCAACGTGCAAAGCAAAGAAACAAAATATAGGCATAGCTATATAGGTAGAAGAGCATCAGCACTAAGAAAAATCGACACACAATGACCCACAGTCTGTAAATACAGAAGGTAAAGTAATGGATAGATACCTGTTCTGGTGGACGTGGTATTGGAAGACCTTCTCCATGTGGTACAGGAGCTATGGACAATGTTATGCTTGGATACTGAAGAGTCTACTTTCCTGTACTTAGAAACATCTACCATGCAGTAGTAGCAATCATCGTAGTGGCTCTTTGGTTCTCTCCATATTCTGGGTACCACAAAGGGCATTGCCTTGCATACTCCCTGCAGCCACCCTTCAAGTGTGGAGCGGCAGCTTCCACAGATCACATGGGGTGCCCAGGGCTTATCTTGGTCACCCATAGGCATACCAAAATAGAGCCAATACGCAATCCAGAACTTGGTGCCTTTCACAATCTTGTGCAATACTTGCTTGGGGCCTATGTAATACCCACAAATGTAGCAGAATATATCCGGCGAGTGTTTACAAGCTCTAGTTGCCATTCTCTTTACCAAACTGTACTACATTAATCATAACCTGCGGATATAGAGAGAAGAGTTATTAAATCTGCAACAGATTACAGATTCCAGAAAAAAGATGTATTCACAACACTGAAATAATGTTTGCAATAAAAAAGGATCGATAACACTCAAATCATCAGCACAGAGAAGCACAGAAACACAGTACCTCAGTGCTGGTAACCATCAGACAAACAACCTGCTTTCTTTGTGTGCTCACACTTACTAACTTCTCAGACTCTGCGCTCTTCTTTATATAGCACAGTGGAAGTTTCGGGCAATTTCTAGAGCAAGAAACTGTCAACGAACATCCAGATTGTTCTCAACAATTCCTGATTATTCTGATATTACTGCGCCCATAATAACATTATACTGGTAAAACATGAAAAATGGATTATCTCTGAAACCACTGATGATACACACAAACCAAGGCCAGATTTGAACTCAGCGCCCACAAATGCATATAAAAACAAAAAATTCTATATAAACAGAATCAGTGTTACACAGTGTAATGCTTTATGAGTTTAGAAAAGGAAATAATGCAGCTGCAGCCACAAAAAGTATTCAGGATATTTATGGGGAGGAAGCTTTAAATGTAAGGAAATGTCAACAATGGTTCCAGAAGTTTAGGTCTGGTGACTATAGCTTAACTGATGAAGCACACTCGGGCCAACCTGTTGAGTTCAATGATGATCTTCTGATAGCTACACTTGAAGAAAATCCTGCTGTAACTGTTGAAGAACTTGCCCAGCAACTAAATTCACCAGTTCCACAGTTCATTGCCACCTGCAATAAGTGGGAAAAAGTCGAAACTTGGGAAGTAAATTCCCCATACATTGTCACCAGACAACTGTAGAGATCATGTGAACATTTGCTCTTCATTGCATTCTCAGCAACTTCAAGCACCATTTCTGAATAGACTCATTACTGGGGACGAAAAAATGGGTGTTTTGTCACAATGTTAAGCGTCACTGGCAGTGGGTTAGTGCTGGAAATCTGCTACACCACAGCCAAGAGGACATCTGCATCCCAGGAAGGTTTTGCTGTGTGTTTGGAGGGATATTCAAGGAGTGGCTTATTTTGAACTGTTGCAGCCCAATCAAACCATTACAGCCAAAGTCTAGTCAGTAACCTCAAAGATTGAGTGCTGCATTGCAAACAAAATGTCCTTCTTTGGCCAATTGCAAGGGTGATGTGTTTCAACAGGACAACCCACATCCTCATACTACTCAAATCACCACTGCCAAAATTGAACAGCTTGGTCAGGAAAAAATTCCACATCCTCTGTATTCACCATCAGACTACCACCTATTCAGAAGTCTTCAAAACTATCTTGATGGGAAAGAATTTGAAAGTTTTGAGGCTATCAACATTGTCCTCTCCAAATTTTTTGCTTCTGAACCAAAGGAATTTTATCAACATGAAATTGAAATGCTTGTAGAGAGGTGGCAGAGTCATCGAAAGTGAAGGAAAATATATATGGTAATTGCTTAAAATTTATTTTGATTTAGTTTTATTTTCATTTGGAAATAAAGATAAAAAACTGCATTACTTGCAGGATTACCTGATATATATATATATATATATATATATATTATATATATATATATATATATATAATGTTTCACCTATTTCAGAGAAATATAAACTGCAATCATATCAACTACACAAAAGACAACTGTTGATTTATGATGCTGCCATTTTGAATCATCATGCAGAAATAAATTTGCTAATCAATACTACCAACTTAGTTAATTGTTTTTGAGTGAGAAAACAACAATATCATATCAGTCTAAAAAATATTTCATAAAATCAAAGATGCAAGAATATTGAACCATATATGGCTAATGCAATTTTAAGCTTTTGGACATATTATACAAGTTCAGCCTGTATATGTAAATAAAATACAAACTTACCTCAGCATTATAAAATTTGGTCTTCACATCCAATGGTTTCATCACTTGAAATTTGTAAAACTTCCTAAAACTCTGCTCCACACCTCCTGTTCCTTTATAGTGAACAGCACAAACTAATCTGCAGTAAGAGAAAATTAACAGAAAATGATAGAGGAGTACTGGATGGAGAATATACAATTTAGGATGGAGTGAAAAAATCAAAAGTGCCAGGATCAAAATTGAGGGGGTCTAGATAGTTGTCTTTTGTCCAGGATTAAACTTTAAAACTAAATTTGGGTGGTTGGCATACAAAACTATGACTGCTACTGGCCAATTTATACAAATTGTATGTGCATGTGACCAAAATTTGAACCCAGTGACCTATCTCAGGTTCTGGACATGATAGAAAGACAATTTAAAAACTGTTTATGATGTATTTTTCACCTCTGAAGCAGATTAAAACATTTGCAGAGGGCTGCAAGATCAATAATGCATAAAAAAAATCTATATTTTGTCATTTTTGGTAAAAAAATGCAATTTTTGGTCCTTTTTCTCCAAATATTTTGTTCTTTATTTGAAATTATATTTTATATTTTTCTTTTGAGGTTAAATTTATACAATTGGTAAATACATGTATTTTGATAACCTTATTGCCAAAAAATACTGCATAGTAGGATGTTAAGAGGCAGTGACAGTTAAAATTCTTGATGGAGGTCATACATTTTCAAGCAGAGACTCATTCCCCAACAGAAAGCTTCCTCTTGGTAAAGATATCATCCAATGTGTAATGGCAGAAGAGAACTGGACAACCAGACAAGCAACTGATATGGTTGCACTAAGTCTGATTGAACACTGGATTTGGTGTACTGTCTATCCAATTTCACACCCCATTGTCACCAGCAAGATTCAGGATCTAATCAAAGAATTTTCGAGGTAAGACAAATTTTCAGTCTCTCATAAAAAGATTTAAAATATGTCATACTTTCGTAAAATTTGTAGTTACATTTATTTGTTTATGACAGTAACTTTATTAACATAATCATGTGATTCAGTGATTTGCAAATCATAAGAATGATCGGTAATAAATTCTGTTTTGACTAGAACTTAACTTAGGGTTTATAATTGAAATTTGCATTCACAACAAAGTTTTGGTAATTTTGTAGGTTTGATAGATATCCAAAAAAGAAGTGTGGTGACAAGTTCTGGAGTGATATTTCTTCCTTCAGTGAAAAAACTTCCAAGTTGTTTGACATCTTCTGTGAGAACTCAAATCAGAGAAGAGACTTGGAACATTTGTATCAACTCAAAATGACAGAAGACTATGCTTTCTATGAGGACCAGAAAACAGCTACAATAGGATAATGCGTTGGTTTTAAGGAACGCCTTACATCGTCAGACATCATGCACAAAAGGAGAGGAGTACAGCAGGAGCAAGCAAAAGAAAAGAATCTGAGAGTCTGATCTATATAAATTAAAAAACTTTTGATTAATGGTTACTGAAAATCTGGGTTTCTTGAAATGATTGTGCTACAAATTATAAAATTTTATTTTTGCATCTTTGGTAAACTATTTTGTATCATAATCATATTGTATTTTATTATCCCCAGGGAAGAGCTCAGAAGAATTTTTCAAGTTGTCCCATCAAGCTCAGCAGTGATCTTGACAGTGTCTCAAGTCAGAGCAGCCTGGAATCACATGATGAAACAGCTGGTGCCAGTGAACAACAGTGATCCAGGACAGAACAAAATAGGAAGAGTCTACCAAACCTCACTCAGCAATGTGACAGGTATACTATATAGTTTAAAGTATGAGTATGCTTTGAACACTCCTGTTGCTCTGTTGACAGTACCTTTGAAAAAATTATTTATCATCCATGTAACATTGCTAATAGTTAAGAGTCCAAATCTTGGACACTGCTGTCCAATGAACATCTTGTTAGAATATTAACTTGATATAAAATAAATGTCTTTTACCAGGTATCAAGTAAGTTACAGAGCCGGAGCAGTAGTTGCATTAGCAGTTTTAGAGGATTATGGAATTATCACCACTACTGATAATATGAACATAATTGACAGGTAACAGTCCAATTATCTTGTACATTAGTATCTGATTCAAATCAAGTATTTCACAAAAAAGGATACATTTCAAACAAGTGTTGAAATTTAAATATTGTTAGTCAAAACCTATGGAGCTTGCTTAAATAACTGTCTTTAAAACTGAGTAAATTTGCACTATGAACTTTGCAGGAACAAGCTGAGAAGAATGTGAAAAATATCATAAAGCCATAAGAAAAGAAAGAGGATGGTAAATTATTTGAATTGGTGGATGCTATTTATGTGGATGGTCGCAAAGATGCAACAATGGTGACAGTTGAAGTGAATGGCAAATATTACAGAAGAACTGAGCTAGAAAAGCACTATGTAATTGTAGAACACCTGGTAAGATTTAAAATTTTGATCTTTAGTTTGCATTTTGTAACAGATATTACTCAAAATATTTAAGATAAATTTTGGATATAGAAATTGGAAAATAGATATAAACCCCTAAATATCTAAAAAATTGTCTATAATTTCTGAATACTATTTCATGTGATTTCTACCTCTCACATGTGACTCCAAGTAATGGCAAGGGGTCGACTATTGCAACAGAAATATACAAGGCCCTCAAAGACACTGAATTACAAACCAAACATGCCATGAGAGGACCTGATGGGACTAATTCAATGATTGGTTCAAATAGTAGAGCTATCAGATGCCTGGAAGAACTGCTTGGTAGACCTTTGCAGTGGAGCATTTGCCTACTACACTGTAATGAGCTCCCCCTTCATTACATCTTTGTTACTCTAGATGGAACAACAAAGAGCCCAGACTCATTTTCAGGAAAGACAGGGGTTGAACCTGGTGGAAGTGTATCTCAGTGGGATGTGATTTCATTCAAGCCAATTAGGAATTCAAAATTTCCAGTTATTCCTAATGAAGTACTGGAGGACCTCAGCACTGATCAATATTATGCTTACAGAATCTGTATGGCTGTTATGCTTGGCTGTGTTGATCCTGATCTTGGGCTCCTTGAAGTTGGACCAATCTGCCATTCAAGGTGGTTGACTCTGGCATGTAGAATCCTCAGATTTTATACATCTCAAAGGAAGCCTTCCAAAGTTCTGGTCACATTTGGAGTTTTGTACCTTGGTCTATTTTCCAAGTTGGTTCCAGATCAAGGAGTATCGATACACAGATGATGATAAGAAATTTTATGATATGCTCCAAAGGATCCTGAAATTTCCTCACAAGGAAGCCAGGGAGATAGCCCTATAAACCCTCTACCAAAATGCATACTATGCTTACTCTGAGAACATATTAATTGCCATGCTTGCTGATTCAGACCCACAAATCCACATCACCACAGTTAACAAGGTACTTTTGGTCAGAGGGAATGAATCAGTTGAAACAGTGATAGACAATGACTTCGAAGGTGTTGACCTGATAACTGATTCAGATGAGAATATTGAAGTCCCAGAGTTACAGCCTGACTTGAGTGTTGTGAGTGATGTCAGGAGATTCATGGTGCCTAAAATCGATAATGAAGCTCGAGGCTATCTCAAAATGATAAATTTAAATTCATATGACATTTATGAGCCCCCTATCATAGCATCTTTAACCAATGAAGAACTCAAACATAAGAAAGGAAACACTAAAACTCAACCAGCCTTGTCATAATCAGGCTGTAGAGAGGCACATTAAACTTGTAACAGAGGCTTCCTCAACTGTGGTAGGATTTGAATGTCATGATGGCATTATTCGATAAAAGATCTACAGAAGCTAAGGCTAATGAAGACTTTAAGGTTAGCCCGAGAGAAAGGAAAGAGTAGGGGTTAAAAGAGGAGAATAAGGGGTTAAGTAAGTAGCAAAACCTATCATTCATGGATTAACACTCATTCAGAAAAAGAGAAAGAAAGACTCACCATCATCATCCACCAGCCACTGCTGACAAGTCAGAAAAATAGTTGAAGAGAATAGGAAAGGGGTGAAAGCTGAAAAGCAGTAAAATAAGAATGCTTACAAACCATGCAAACACAGTCTTAACTCAAACACTGTCATACCATGCAAACTATAGACATGCAAGTAAAGAGGATTAAAAAAAAAGTAGGAATACCGTAATATAACAAAAAGTGGGTTAGTTTATGCTATGAGCTACATTTACATTCGCGTTGTGTAATTTTTATTTTTTTTATTTTATTGCTGGCATCACACTGGCATGTCACAAGCTGGCATTAATCATCAACAGACTCATCCTTGACCACCACCCCCAGAGCTCCTGTTGCTAATTGTTTTATTATTTTAAATGTTAATATTTTTAAAATGCCTATCTAAATGGTTCTTAAACATATTAACACTGGTAGAGTTCATAACAGGCGCAGGAAGATTATTCCATTTATCAATTACTTTAAATGTAAAAAAGTTTTTAGCAATGTTAGTAATGAAATGTCTGCCATGCAACTTAAATCTGTTATTATGAGTATTGCTATTATCGAAAGTGAACAGTGTCAAAATTTATATTATCGATTTTATTAATGATTTTGAAAACTTCAATAAGCTTCCCCATTAATCTCCTAGTTTCAAGTAAATGCAAGTCTAACTCTTTAATCCTACCTTCGTAAGACTTGTTGTGCAATGACGGAATTAGTTTCGTGGCATGACGCTGAACCCTTTCCAACCTATCAATATCCTCACGCAAATACAGGCACCAAAACTGAATGGCATATTCTAAATGAGGCCTGACTAGGGACAATAGAATATTCTTCGATTTAAATTCAAAATTATGCACTATGAAACCTAACATCCTATTAGCTTTTGCGCAAGACTCCAGGCACTGGTTCCTAACTTTTAAATCCTTAGATACGCGTATGCCTAAATCTACTTCCTTGTCAACACTTGCTAACCATCTATTGTCTGTCGTGTACGTATAATTATTGTTACGAGTACCTATATGCAAAACTTTACATTTGTCTACGTTAAATTGCATCTGCTACTTATCCATTCACTCCATAATATCCTATTTACATTGTCTTGGAACCTATTTCTATCGTCCACATTAACAACTTTACCACCTATTTTAGTATCATTTGCAAATTTTGATATGTTACTAGTCAAGCCTACATCTATGTCATTACTGTAGATTATGAATAGCAATGGGCCTAACACTGAACCTTGAGGGACACTGCTACCTATATCCAACCACACTGATTCACTACCATTAACGATGACCCTCTGTTTCCTAGCACGAAGCCATTCCTCTAACCAGCTAGCTACCTGACCGCATATACCATGCACTTTAACCTTCGCAATTAATCTTCTATGCCGAATTGTATCAAACACTTTTTTAAAGTCTAAATAAATAACGTCAGCCACTCTATGTTTATTGTATTCACACACTATTTCATTATAAAATTCTAACAAATTAGTTAAACAAGATCTATGGCATCAAAACTCATGCTGACTACTATTAATCAAATCGCGATTTTCTAAGTGATTGACAATACAATCCCTAACTACGGATTCCAAAAGTTTACTGACAATTGACATTAAGCTAATAGGCCTAATTGCTAGCTACTGTGCAGTCACCTTTTTTAAAAATGGGAGTGACATTAGCTAATTTGAAGTCTTCTGGAGTAATCCCCGCTTCCAGTGATTGATTAAAAATCTTCGTTAAGGGGCCTATGATAATGTCTTTCAAACCTTCCAGATGTCTAGGATAGAGCGTGTCAGGGCCTGGAGCCTTGCTAACTTTTAGCTTATCGATATAATGCACAATCTCACCCTCATAAACAGGGATGAGTGTTCAATACAAAAATACAATATTCCGAAGCTGTTTAGATGATTATTTTTTATTACTTTGTTTAATGAGTGATAAATTGAATGTGTGTTATATGTGTTATATTAATTTAATTGTTATATTAATTGTTTAATGAGTGATACTTTAGAAGATTAATCTTAAGTTGATTTGTAATATTTTCAGTAGAAAATTATACATATTTACCACAAATTATCTTAAAATTTGCAAAAAAAAAGGCTAAAAATTACAATTTTTGGCCAAAAATAATATAAATATGGATTTTTTTTTATTCATTATTGACCCTGCAGCCCTCTGCAAATGTTTTAATTTGCTTCAGAGGTAAAAAATACATTTAAACAGTTTTTCAATTGTCCTTCTATCATGTCCAGAACCTGAGATAGGTCACTGGGTTCAAATTTTGGTTGCGAGCACATACAATTTGTATAGTTTGGCCAGTAGCAGTCACAGTTTTGTATGCAACCACCCAAATTTGGTTTTAAAGTTTAATCCTGGACAAAAGACAACTATCTAGACCCCCTCAATTTTGATCCTGGCACTTTTGATTTTTTCACTCCACCCCAATATACATATACAGTAGCCATCAAATGTTGTGGTGGGTTACGCAAACCTGTCATGAAATTTCACATTCCCAGTCATAAATCATCTCTGGAAACAGCAGTGCAACATAAAAATATCAAGTAACACTCATAAAACATACCTTTTAGTACTTTGTGGTATTTCCTTTCTTCTTAATAACCTCCTGTAGCCTATGAGACAATGAGTCTGCAAGTTTCTGAAAATGTTCTGGAGGTATCTCCTCCCACACCTTCACTAAGGCTGCTTTCAACTTAGGAACCGAGCTAGTGTCAACATCCTGGAGTCATTTTTTCATTATTGACCATAAATTTTCAATAGGATTAAGGTCCAGGCTATTACCAGGCCAGTCTTTAAAGAAATCCAGAGCAGACAAATCAAACCACTCTTTCACTTGTTTACTTGTGTGGCAGGGAGCACCATCCTGCATGAATGTCTCTACATTACACTTGTCAAAACATTCCTCCAGATTGTCATACAATAAATCAAGGTACCTTTCACTGTTCATGGTAACACCTTTAAGAAAATTAAATTACCCACTCCATAATAAGAAAAACAACCCCACAGCATAACTGAATCAGGGTGCTTTACAGTCTTCATGGTGTACCATGGGTTGAACCTGTCCATTTTCTGGGGCCATCTCACCTTCTCTCTTTTAGTACCCAACACTGTAAACACACTTTCATCTCAACACAAAATGCGCCACACTTTCTCCAAAGGCCAGTCTTTAATTTCCTTAGCAAAACTAATTAATTTTGCTTTGTGGCGGGTGGTCAAGAGAGGTTTCTTTGCTGCCTTCCTCATTGGCAGATTGAGATCTCGTAACAAATAACACTGTACAGTTCTTATGGACATGTTACCCAGTAATGCAGGATAAGTTTCCTTTATTTCTCATGCTGTTTTTGTAGGCGAGGCATTCAGATGTCTTTTAATAACATTCAAAGTCTTTTTACTACATTTACATGGCTATCAAAACTTTGGTAAATGTGTGGGTATCTTATTACCAACTACCACCCTGCAGCACTGAAGCCATCATTCAACAGTTCTTTGAGTGACTCCTGTCATTTCCACAATAGCTTTTGCACCAAAACCAGCCTTATGCAGGGTGTATATTAGGGTGGTCCATAAAATTGAAGTTTTGATTTTTTGTTATTGCTGGGCGGTAACTTGTGAGGATGAATGAGAAAACACCTCTGGCCAATTTTTTCCCAAATCAATCACTTTTTAGGGGTAGCACACAGTACTTCATTTTTGCACTTCCTAGTAGATTTACTTGTATATTATGTTCCAGTTCCAGTAATACATCTTTTCCTTGACAGATTATTGGTGTAGTGTTCACTGGTTGTGTTTAGTGGTTGGATATATGATGACTCAAGTTCGAAGCTCTTGCTTTTATCTCCTTGAAGGATAAAGTGAAGGACAAGCTTCTTGGAAGCAAATTACCATCACATGGAGAAGTATTGTCATGCTTCCTTCATCACCACACTAATCTCAAGAAGGAGTTGAAGGAAAGTGCTCAAGTAGTGTGGGGTCAACTTGAAATATTTTGGAACAAAGCTCGAATCCCGACAAGGGAAAAATACAAAGGAATCCAAAAGATCTTGGACCTTCACCAAGATTGGATCAAAATAAAAAAAGGACGAATGAGGAGGAGCCAGAAGCAGGTGAGTTGGATGATCAATGATAAATAAAATAGTTTCTCGAGAGTATGACATATTATACTGTACAATAGTCAATACATTTATCATATATATATTATATATATTTATTATTTATATTTAGGTGTACAACGAAGAGGGATTCAAGGAGACACTTCGGAACCTATTTGATATGGCACATGCTGATGCCTTGTCTCTAATCAAAAACCCAGTTGCTGGCCCAGCGAGAGCCTGGAAGACGGGGATGCATGGTGGGAGTAGACAGAAAAACAGCAGAAAAAGAAAAACAAGCTGCCCACAGGAAGATGGAGGAGGAGATGCGAAAGAGAAAGGTGAGATTGTTCTTCAAATTCCTACTTTCATTTGATTGCAATGATTAGGTTGTTCGTTAATACTAATTGTCCATTTTCTTCGATTGTATTGCAGGCAGTCAATGAAGGTGCATCAACGTCGGGTACAGCAGTAGTATTGGTGTCCTCAACAGAATCCTCAGTCACTGATGAGTCATCCTCCACCGAAGATGAATGGGCAAAAGGTGGAAAGCGACCTCCAAAACAGGTGAAAAGAGTCAAGAATGTGATAACATCAAATCTAGCTGCTGCCCTAGATCGGACACACACTACGGACAGGATGGCAACCTACATAATAGCAGAGACTGCATTGAGCCTTGGCAACAGCCCAATGAATTTTAACATCACCCGGACCTCCATCAAACGGCAGAGAGAACGACATCGGATCATGATCTGCAGTAGCCTAAAAGCTTCCTTTCAGTCCGGTCCTGCAATCATCCACTGGGATGGAAAACTTATTCCAGACCTCCTCAACACCAGAGACCATGCGCATGTGGATCGGCTGCCTGTGCTCATTTCCTCCTTTTTGGGTCAATCTCAGCTCCTTGGAGTCCCCAAAATACCAACTGGATCAGGAGAACACCAAGCCAGCACAGTTTTTGAATTATTGACTGATTGGGGCCTTGAAGAATCTGTCGTGGGGATGTGTTTCGACACCACTGCCTCCAATGCTGGTCGTTTGAATGGAGCGTGTGTGTTGTTGGAGCAGAAGTTGAAGAAAGACCTTCTCCATTTTGCCTGCCGTCATCACATCATGGAAGTGATGATCGGTGGAGTTTTCACTGCTTGCTATGGCCCAATGAGTGGACCTGATGTTCCATTGTTCAGCAGGTTTCAGAGCAAATGGACCTTCATCGACACAGGAACATACGGCACCAGATGGGATGATGAAGAGGTGCATCGACTCTTGGCCCCCATTAGAGATTGGATTCTCCGCTTTGCTGAGGAAAAACACTCCTCAAAATCCTTTCGAGATGACTATCAGGAATTCCTCGATCTGTCCATCATTTTCTTGGGAGGGAGCATTGACAACTACACCTTCAAGCGACCTGGCCCCATGCACCAAGCCAGATGGTTATCTAAGGTGATCTATTCATTGAAGATGTGGCTGTTCAGGGGACAAATCCCAGCCCTCACTCCACGAGAGCAAAAGTGTCTTAAGGATGTCAGTGTCTTCGCTGTTTCCATCTACCTGCAGGCATGGATGACAGCGCCAATAGCTGCTGCTGCGCCTCGCAGCGACCTCAGTCTTCTGCAGAGTCTTCGGGAATACCATGACCCCAAAATTTCGCAAGTGGCATTAAAAAAACTCAGCGGTCATCTTTGGTATCTTTCGGAGGAGATGGTGGGCCTCGCGATTTTCGATCATGAGGTGTCTGAAGAGACTAAAACATCAATGGTGAAGGCGATGGAGGAAGTTGAAGGAAAGCCTGACTGCCAGAAGAGAAGGGAAGGTGTTGCTGAGGGGGCTTCAATCGAGTCACTAGCAACAGCAAACTCAAAAAGACTGCTGTTGTCTCTGGGGTCAGGTGTGGGATACCTGAGGAAGGAGGTGCGGGATTGGGACAGTGATCTTGATTACCAAATAGCGAAGAAATCAGTGGCAAACCTCTCTGTCGTGAACGATCATGCAGAGAGGGGGGTTGCTCTCATTAATGAATACAACGGCTGCCACACCAGGAATGAGGAACAACTGCAGTATCTCCTGCAAGTTGTTGCTAACTACAGGAAGCAGTTTCCTCAACCACTGAAGTCAGCCTGGCAACTGGGCAAGAAAACAAAGATCAAATGAGGTGCAGAGGGAATTGTTAGTTACCCTAATAGTCATGTACTGTCACCAAGATTAACTTTGCTGTGATTTTCAGATTATACCAAAACTTCAAGTGTCATGTGCTACCCCTACAAATTAACTGATTCAAATAAAACTTTCCCAGAGGTGTTTTCTCATCCATCCTCATAAGTTACAACCCAGCAATAAAAACAAATCACAAAAAAAAATTCCACCCCTATAAGAGTGGACCACCCTAGTGTATATATAACTGATAGTATCCTGAGATATAATGCACTTAGGTGCCCTGTCACACTGAGAATCACAACAATCTGAAAAATATGCTTGAATTTAGACACAAGCACCGGAATATCAGCCACTAAACAACTCTTCCCCTTCATGCCTGGATAAACATGGAATGAGTCTGAGCTCCAAGGTGTTGCTACAGGACCAGGCAAGATGCCAGATTAGCCATATTTATAATTCCACCCCATACGGTCTGGCTGGGAAGGGTATGAATGGAAACATCAAATGTTGTGGTGGGTTTGTGAGACCCACCACAACATATGATGGCTACTGTACAATTACTCCATTAAGAAATTTCTAGTAGTATGTACTAATCTAATGAACTGCCAAATTTATAGCATGAATTGACTTTCATCACAAAGATCTGCTACTTTTACTGTACACAATTTATATAATAATTACAAAATAACCTGTGCAGAGAAAAAAAATCTTGCTTTGCAAAATCCTTAATAATAATAATCATTCAACAGTTACATTTAACATCTCTAACCATACCAAACAAACTTTTTTTTACCACACACTGACTCAATGTTGTCCAACTTATGGTTCATGGAAACACAATAATTATCCTACAAAATTCTCATGAACCTTCATTTTTTTTCATGTAGCTTTAGGGATTCAATAATACAGGGTTCTTGGAGGGAAACTTAAATTTCCTACCAAGCTACCTTCTTAATTTTCCAGCACAAAACTGAGTCCCATATTTATTATGGTAACCAAATCCTGATCATTTTCAACAAATGGTAATGCAACATCCCAACTGTAGCAGCAGTAAATGAAATTTAAATGTAAGTATGTAAGCAAGCATTAATGTGCTTTATCTTTAATTCTATTTCAATAATTTCCTAATGTCCCTGCAGCTGAACCACAATAATGGATCAGGCTCTTCAAATAAACTGAGTTTAATACCCATGATTGACCAATTTTTCATGTATAATCAAATTACTTACAATGAGGATTAGATTAGGCAATATTACTTAATATATATATACAAGACTTCAAAACCTTTCTTTAGGCAAATTACAATTTACTATCAGTTCAGAAAATATGACCTACCTAATGAAACAAGTTAGGATATCTCAAAATTAGTTTCAAAAGTGCAATGACTCACATGTGGGTCCCAACTTCTTTTACTTCATGTTGAATTATTTTGTTAATCAAATCATCCGGAGATAGTTGTGCCAGATCACCTTCTTCTTCTTCCAGAAGAGGAACCCGTTGGTTGCTCATTTGTAATACTGCCTAGCATGTGTGTGTGAAAAAAAAAAAGGTAATTGATTTACAGTAAATGTAGAACTAAGGACTGTATTGAAAATATAGGTCAGTATTCATCTACTTAGTATGGTAGAGAAAGTAAACAGGAATACAGCTCACTGAAAGTTATTACCTTTAGGGAAACATCATAAACTACATCATTTGAGCTGTTATGTACACATATACAACAGGCGAATGTTTCTCCTAAATATATATTCCTGAAAAGTAATTTTTTAGAGTAATTAACTGCATATTGAATTGGACCATGAATTGACTACAAAGGAGAAAATGAAGAACAACTATTAACTTACAATAATAATAATAATAATAATAATAATGCTTGGCATTGTTTTACTCCTAAGTTGTAATGGTGATGGTCACATGATGAAGGGGCCCACAGCTTCACACAGGATCTGAACCACAGGTCACGTCATCTTAATGCAGAGTACAGTCACCTACCCAACTACTGCACAGACCCAACATTGCTTAACCTCACTGATCTTAGGATTATTATGTTCTGATATAATGTACGGTATTTAGAACCTTTATTAGTGATGTACAGGATACTCTGTGTTAACCAGTATTTTATCAATGAACTCCTGAGAAACTGGCAAAGTTGAAAAACTCCCATTATGAGTCACCTTTGGAATAACTGGCAATTTTCCCTGCAGCAACCAGCACCCAGCTGGTGTGTCTCCAACAGTTTTCTAAGCTGCCATGACCCAGCATTGGGTGCTACTGGCAGTCCTTTCTCAGCCACCACTTGTAGGAGTGTTGTGTTGTTTTGGCTGCTTGTTTAGACTATTTTTGACTATATTTATGCACTTTACAGCATTTTTTTTTTTTTTTTTTTTATACCTCTTACATATCCAGCATATTTGATTAAATGGCATGGCGTTAGTCCCATGGATGCTGGATAACACAGAGTTAACTATTTTGATCTTGATATGATGTAAATTTTTGCTATAGTCTAATCAAAAACTCATTCAATGAACCTCTCAAAAAAGAACGAGTCCTAAAATTTCATGACCTTGATTTTCATGGAACTTACCACATAACTTAATATAGATGAAATATGATTACAATTCTATAAATTTTTTTTAAAAAAAATAAAATAAAAAGTTGTTCAAATTTTTCTTCTTTGACTCAACCATCAAATCATTAAACCTTTGAGGACCACGGGACATATTTGTCCCAACGGAAATAATAATATAAATTGTACAATGATGCAACATTTCTACAAATACATCTGCATGTTTATATAGGTATCATTTAGTTGTCAGAAAATTAACCCAAAAATGGGTCATTTAAGTGACTATAGTTACTAACATATCTAATTGTAAATAACAATAAAACTTAAACTTTTAAGTTCAAAGAAAGGTACTCTGGTCGTCAAAGGGTTAATCAGGTCAAGATTTGCAGCAGACATTAGTCACTGTCTGTCCAGATTGGTTAGTAAAACAATGTTCAGAAGAAGAGATATAGCCATTTTCCTGATTTTGCTAGTGCGGCATTAGATGTTTTTACAAAAACAGGGGTGGCCAGACACACGTTGGTGGCCACCAATTATTTTTTTCAGGAATCTTATTTTTATATCAAAAGCCAACTGTTAATGACTCTCATTAATTCTATCTTGAGTTTCAGCCCCGCCTACGGGCGCTACAAACTTGTTTACAGTTCGATAAGCCCTGCCAAGCTACTTCACAATTTCAATAGAGTTTATATTTTCAGCGAGTAACTTGACTATTTTTCTTTTCTCAGTTGGTGTTAAAGCCTTCTTCTTACCCATTTTCACCATTTACATCTGTAAATAGAATACTTGCTTAATAATTCGGAACATCATATTTTACATATTTTTCAATAAAAAGAGATCATTATTTTAATTATCAAAATATTTTATCAAAATGAATACCATCAGTGCTTCTATATATAGTAATTATTTGCTATAAATTTCATTGAAATCGGTGAAAAACTTTTGAAAACATTGGAGAAAATGCAATCTGCTTAATAATTTGGAATGTAGTGTATACCCATTCCAGCCATACTGCTAGATCCATAAATACCCCTGGATCATCACAAACTGTTGTAACTTGAAAGGAACTGTATATAGTCCATCTGGAGTCAATTTTCTTTCATGTAACCTGAAGGTTCACTTTATCTTCCACAAATGCCTGCAGCCCCTCAGCTGTAAGGTCAGGTTGACATCTTGAGATGAAAATGTTTGAGGTCTTTGTTGGTACAGCCATCACATGATCTGTTTTGGCAGCCCCTATGATACCCTGCCATTCTCTGCCAGCCTTTGCCACAGGCTGACTGGCTCTAGCCAGTGCATGATGGGACCAGACCCCCTTGAGGGACCAACATCATTAGCTACTGCAGTGGTTGCAGTTCTCAGAGGGGTCACTTGCTTCCAGCCCCTCCTTACCACCATTGTCCAAGATGCCTCCTCCTCATGCCCCCAACTGCATTCCCAGCATCCCAATTCACCAAGGCCACTTGGGGGTACCCTGTGTGAGATGGTATTGAGCTGGCGATGTAGCAGTGTTTGGATTCAGGGATCCAGGATATGACTGAGAAGAAGAGGGCTCTGCACTCATAGATCCAGGATGAGGCTGAGAGATAGCCAAATAACAAATATTTGTTTCAACTAAATCATTACAATTTCAGAGACTGTAGGTCTTCATAAATTTTACGTACTTTATTGAAGGAAAAATTTGCCACAATATTAGTTCACATACATGTTTATTTTAGTTTAGAGTAGATTTAGTTAATTTTTCAGTTCTTTGTTCACACTATGTCCATTGCCACTGTAATAGAAAAGTAATAGACTATTATCTATTACTTTGCCTTCTATTACTATTATTATTACAGCTAAAAAATTATGATCTATTACTATTACTTGAAAAATCCTGTAATAGTCTACTACTATTACCCCATGTCTGGTCCATAGTAATAAAAAAAATGACCAGCATTGCCTTCACATTTGATTGGACTTGTCATGCTTTTTATTTGGTCTTGGGGACATCGTGCCTTCCATACACCCATGTCTTATCACCCGTAATGATGTTTCTCAGAAGATTTTCATCAAGATTGGCACACTGAAGGAGGTCTTGAGACACATGTTGCTCTTTCTGCTTGGCAGTCAAGAGTCATGGCACAAATGGCACTTATTTTCTTACTACAGTACAGCACATCAAATGTTTCACTCTGTAATATATTGTACAAAAAATCAGTATACCCAAACACTTTTGAAAAAATCTCAAGGAACAATATTGTTGAAAATACTCCAAGAATGACAAAAATCCCTGTGCTTTTACTACTGCATCCATGTCCCAATCTGCAGAATTTTCAATTACATCCTTGAAGAAATCAGTAAGACTGCTTCTAACTTTTTACAGTATTTACTAAATGAGATGTGAAGTTCCATCTCATTGGTGCAACAGATGGCAATCTTCTGGAAACAAATTCATTTAAAGCATGTACTCTTTTAGAAGACTTGGAAAAATAAGCAGCTACTCCACTCAGAATTTGGAAAAAGTGTTTGCAGTGTTTAATACTGGAAAGGCTTTGCTGTAAAACTAGATTCAGCACATGAGCATAGCAATGCATAAAAATAGCAAGAGGATAAGCTTCAATGACTTCTGCAAGCCATTTACATGTCCACTCATTACACATGCTCCATCATAAGACTGTCCAACTAACTTGCTTTCGATCTGATATTCCTCAACTATGTTCACTACATGCTTAAACAGGCCACCAGAGGTTCTGTTGCTAGTAACATCAGTAAATCCAATGAATCTTTCATATATGGTACTTTACCTTCATGAACAAAATGCAAAACTGTTGAGAGCTGTGATTTTGACGTCACATCTGAGGTTTCATCAAGCATTATAGAAAGAAATCTTGCTGAATCAATTTCCTTTTTTATATTGTCTTTCATTTCAGAGGCTTTAGCTTTGATTATGTCATGAAACACAGTGGATGTATTTAAATTATTATCTTGGAGAATCATACCCCTGAAGCAATTCTAGAATTTCTATGTAATTTCCCCTGTTCACTGAAGTTGAAGCCTCATCATGACCTTGCAGAGGAAGTTCTTGCTTAGCAAGATAGCATATTGCATCAATAAGCCATTTTAGAATTTCTCTGTTCTTCTTTACTTGTTCATTGCGTCTGCTTACTTCATGTGCCTTTTGCTTATCAATTAATGTGTCAATTCTTTGCTTGCCAAACATTTTATGGCTAAGAAAAGACTGAACATGGCCTTGCGATCTCTCATGCTTCTGCTGAGCAGCAGACAGATGATTGAGATCAGAATATCCCTGTTTACTCCAGATATTATTCTCTTTTGAGAACAATAAACATGGCCAACAGAAAAGTTTAGAATGCTCTTCACAACCAGTCAACAGATTTTTACTGAAAAATGCCTTGTATATCCAGAATTTTTATCTTTGTGTTGACTAATCAAGTTTGGGAGTGCTGAACATGGCCTTCCTTCCTCTAACACTTTCAACTTGTCCTCATAACTAAGTGTTGAAAAGGAAGTGCTTAATATACTTTGTACAGTGTTTGGCATGGTTATGGAAATGACAAGAAGTAATATGTCAGTACTGGATAGAAAGACTTTCACCCATGAGTTCTGACTGGAAACTGACAGTCACTGACTCCCTCACTGAGAAGCCAGCTGACGCAGGCCATGGCAACATAGGCCCTGCCCACTTTACCATATATGGAGGGTGTTCCATCCACAGACCGCACACTCTCCACCCTGATCCCTCACTCTCCCCCTTCCCATTTGATTTGGCATGGGGTATTCAGATAGTAGGGGAGAAGAAAAAAAAAATAATATATATATATATACTACTCAAAAGAAGTTAAGGGTCAAAAATATTTGTGCATATAAATATAAGCTAACGAGCTAAAATGGTGATGACTAATGACAAAATAATTCTTTGATGGCTCAAGAACAGAAAACACAAAACAAAAACTTTTGATTAGACACTAGTTTATTACCTGATGAAAAAAAGTCATGCACCCCCCAAAATGATGTTCACACAAGTCGCAGAATCTTCAGTAACTGGTGTAGCCACCATTAGCATTCACACATTCTTGACAACGTTGGCGCATGCTGTTCATCAGGCGTTGGAAATAACGTTGAGGGATCGCTTGCCATTCTGCGACTAATCGCTGAGCCAGTTGCCGGAGGTTGATGGCAGGGACATGATGTGATCGAACTCGCCGCCCTAGTTCATCCCACGCATGCTCAATGGGTGACAAGTCGGGTTAATATGCAGGCCAATCCATGTGCTGAACGTTCTGCTCCTGCAGGAAGTCGGTCACCACCCTGGCACGATGAGGTCTTGCGTTGTCGTCCTGGAACCAAGCTCCTGGTCCAATCCGCTGCAGAAGTGGAATTACCAGAGGTTGAACAATCTCGTTGAGATAACGCTGACCAGTCAAATTTCCGTTGATGACGTACAGAGGGGTTCTGTGGTTCATGGATATCCCCACCCACACCATCACACTTCCTCCTCCAAATGGTAGACATTGAGCAACGTTGACATCAGCAGATCTCTCTCCTTGACAACGATAAACACGAGCCCGGCCATCATTGAACTGGAGCGAGAAGCGTGACTCATCTGTGAACATTGTCTCTGCCCACTGACCACGGTTCCACCGGATATGACGTCTGCACCAATCTCGGCGAGCCCTTCTGTGATGGTCAAGTAGCGGTGGTCAGACTGCAGGATGCCGGCATCGCAAACCTCGGTCTCGCAGACGATTCCTAATGGTCTGGTCGGACACGTTGGTGCCTCTGGCAGCTCTGAGTTGATCCCGAAGATGCCATGCGGTCACAAAGCGCTGTTGCAACGCCGTTATCATCAGGAAGCGGTCTTCTCGTGCTGTTGTTGATCGGGGTCTTCCAGAACGGGGGCGATTCTGAACAGCATTAGTTGTCCTGAACCTCTGCCAGAGTCTGCCGATAACGCTTTGGCTTACATTTAGACGCTGAGCCACAGTTCTCTGAGTGTGACCATCTGTAGCCAGCCAATGGCCCTTCCCCTGTCTTGGATGCTGAGTTGTCGTCGAGCCATCTTCAAATTTCAAGTGATGATGAATGGAAAATGCTCAGCCCTTTTATTGCTAAAATTGGCATGCATGGAATGACACTCATGCAAAACACGTGCAAATGGTGCATGAGGTGTCACAATGGGTGTTTCGAGGTAGTTTGTCAGTTTAGTCTAAGTTCGTGCTTCAAATCTATGAAAAGGAAATCTGGGTTAACTTAAAAAGTTTCTAAAGATAAGTGCAATGATTGCATGTCCCATAATAACGTGATGTCTATAGTCCAAATGACAACCCAAAGGGGGATATTCTAACCCTATCTGGCTTAAAAAGACATACTTACAAAAATGATCAAAAAATTTCCTTTGACCCTTAAATTCTTTTTAGTAGTATATATATATATATATATATATATATATATATATATATATATATATATATATATATATATACATACACACACACACACACACACACACACACACAGTATATCGCCGCACCGCAATACTGAAATCTCACACCTCAAACAAGCTCTAGAGATGCTTCTATCACTCAGTAGCGTCGGTAGTGGTGAGTTGAGCCACCAATTTACATATTTCTATGCCACACCTATAATACCTATCATACATGTCTGATGGTTTCATGGAAGGATAGTTACTAAATGATTTATACTATGCTGTAGGGGTGATAGGCTAATTCTAATATTAATCATAAAAATGGAAAAAGTATGTGGCTCACCGTATACTCCAGGTCATGGGGTGAGTTGAGCATGGTTTCGTTTGTGAGAGTGAGTAACTTTTTAAAACTAAAATTAGCTAACACTAGGAAGACTAGCTATATAACTATTAACATATTCATAGCTATGTAACATATATTGTTTGTCTATTGTTTCTTGGCCTTTTTGTAGGCCTGGAAAGAATGGTCCAGGCCTACAATATGGAACTTTCTTGCAGAACACCTCAAACCATGCAGCAAACACCTCACTCACCATCCACCCATTGTCCGAGAAGGCATAATGCATCCCAGGGTAAGGCTTAGACCCTCGCCATGTGCTCCAGAACTTCTCGCCTTTGAAGACAATGAATGGTGGGAGCTTCTCTCCAGCAGCAGATATTCCAGCCATGACTGTAGTTGCTTCCCTGCCGGAGGTTGCCGTTACACGTGATGCTTTCTCACCTGCAGGTGAAATGATTTTTGTCTTTTGTGGGTCAGTGAACAAACAGGTTTCATCAATATTCCATACACATTCTGGGCACCCTTCAAAGTTTAGGTTCCTCATTTGTTTTTTGACATTGTTAAAATACTCATAAATTATTTCTGGGTTACTAGCTGCTGTTTTTCTAGTTTTCTCAGAGCTGAAGGAATCTTAACCGAGAGTCCATACCTCCTCATGAAGCCTGTGAGCCAGTCATCCCCAGGCAAACCATCCTTGAATTTGCAATATTTACGTAAGTGATTGCCAACAGTAGTGTCACTATCGATGTTGGACTTCACATAGCTCTGGACGATGGTTTGCACTTCCTTCCTCGTTTGCCCAAATCCCCATTGGGCTTTGATCTTTATGCATTGGGCAAGCTCCTGTTCAGCCTCACAAGGAAGAGACAGTTGGCCTCCCAATTTCTTTGAGGGTGAAGGGCATGGCTCAGGTCTGTCCAACCTTCTCTGAAGAGTCATCCTATCCACTTTGTATTGCGCAGCAGCTGCTCTGACACTAAAGCCATCATCTTTCACAGCTTTAATTGCAGCACTGAGCTTATCTTTATGAACTGGATCTCTTTTTCTCTGGTAAGTGCGAGGCATTTTGCCTTTCTTACTGTGCACTGCACCAAGCTAGCTTATTTGCATAGAAAACAATATATCTGCAAAGAAAATAAATGCATTAACATCATAATGGCATCCAAACTGGGATTTTTGTAACTGAGAAACATAGGCTCAACTCACCCCATGGTACCAGAAATGCCTGGGGTGAGTTGAGCCATTACCAAAGTCAACACCAACTTAATGTTTGGACTGATATACCATTTTGGCTGCTAAAATTTAACAATATAAACCTTTCCCTACATTCACTTCAAATTTCCAGACAGTGACATTGAAAATAGTGTTGCCAGGCAAATTTGAAAAAAACATTGTTTTTCTGGCTCAAAATTTTTTTGAGGTGCAAAACCATAGGATCACTTTGAACCTCAGTAAAACAGGTTTGTTTTTAATTCAACTCAACAACCTGTTGTGGTGTTATAGTACAAGACTTAAACTTTCAACATGTATATCCATCTTTCATGATTTAATTTTTTTTAGGAATTGGGGGCCCCTGGATCAACTCACCCCTACCGACGCTACCAAAATTTTACTGAATGATTATGAATACAATCTGAACACCTGAATTGAAGTAGCTCATTTCTCATCTCAACTAATGTAACAGTCAGGGTTGGCACCAAAGTGGGTGACCCAGTTTTCCCCACCTGGGTTTTTTTTTTTTTTAAACATGAAAAAACCTATTTTGCCCACTTAACTGGGTTTTTCAAATATCGCTTTTAATCACAAATATTCAGGTTAATTTGAGCTTAACCATACATAAAACCAGGGTGTGGAGCCAGAAAAAAAACTTTTGGCTCCGGCTCCGGCTCCAGCTCTGTCAAGTTATCAAAATCCAAATGTAGTTAGAGTGGTCATTGATCATACTCAACAACAGACAGATGAATACACTGTTGAATGATATTTGCAATAAAGGCTAAAAATACTCCTTAAATTTGACCTTTTTAATACATAAATCCAAAAAGAAATTATATTAATCGAAATTTGATGATGAACAAAAAAACTAAATTCTGAAAACTGAAGGGAGGCTTATCAAATGACATTAGCTACATTAAAACATACAAATTAAGACTAATTTTTTCCAATTTGACCTTTTTAATACATAAATCCAAAAAAAAATTATATTAATACAATTTTGATGATTAACAAAAAAAT
Source organism: Bathynomus jamesi (assembly GCA_023014485.1). NCBI lineage: Eukaryota > Metazoa > Arthropoda > Malacostraca > Isopoda > Cirolanidae > Bathynomus > Bathynomus jamesi. The sequence goes on along the minus strand of JAJOZX010005873.1, from coordinate 222,416 downwards.
ATTAAATTCTGAAAACTGAAAAGAAACTTATCAAATGATATTAGCTGCATTAAAAGTTAAAACTTGAAACAAACAAATTCATACTTTAATTCTTTCATAAACTGATTTTTAAAATTCAAAATTATGTATAACAGTTTGTTCTTAAGAACAAGATTGCTTCAATCAAGTCCTTTCATTACTGCTCTCAAATCAGATTTTATGATTTTAAGTGCTGAAAACAAACGTTCCACACTAACTTGAGTAGAGGGTAATGCAAGAACAAGTTGTGCGACATCTCGTATAATTTCAGGGTACTTAACTATTGCATCTTGTACTGACATCTTTGACTGATGATTAAATTTTTTAACTTCACTAAGAAATTCCCATACGGCTAACTTGAATTTAGTCAAGGTACTAAGAGGACCACCATGTGGCACATCGTTTTCAAATCCTGATTGAGAACGTTTTTCTTTTGCACCATGTTGTTTGTCAATGATTTTTTCAAAGTCAAATTCATTATCAGAAGTGGTAGTAGATGATGATGATGATGGAATGTTTTCATTTTCCTGTTCTGGACATTCTTGAGACTTTTTCATTCTAACTGGTATATCACATACAGCATTCATTGCTTTGCTTTGTTGTTCATCCGTTAATAAACATCTGTACTTAGGATCAAGATAAATGCCAGCTAACATCACATCATTTTCCAGTAAATGATTTTCTCTCGCTTCCATGGAGGTCTTGATACCTTCAGCTATGGTACCCCCCGTCTTAGAAAGGCAGTAGATCAGAGACTTCCATTCCTTAAAAAACTGTCCAGGAGTCAAGTCTTCACCTTGAATTGTCTTTGTAGTGATATATGGTTGGTAAAGCAAACTTTTAAGTTTCTTCACTTGGTCCCACATTACTTCTGATAGTGTAACTTCTGGATTCACCATGTCAATAAGTACAGGTTTTAGTTCTAATAAGCGCTCTATCATCATATATGTGCTACCCCACCTAGTAGCTTGATCTAAAAGTGTTACTTTTCCAGCATGTCGTTTAATTATTTCTTGGATCTTTGGTTTTCTCGCAGCTACTACAACCTGCCTCACTTTGCTTATAAGAATGGCTGTGTGTTTATCCGCTAAGCCATCATGAATGGCTAGCTGTAAAGTATGAACACCACAACGCATATGATGGACTCTTGAGAGGCTTGAAATTTCATCCATGATATTATTTAAATCAAGTTCTGATGCATCATCAGGTTCCAGTTCTGGGGTCTCAGCATTTGAATCAACTGTTTCTATATCATTTTCTCCTCTCTCTCTTGGTCTTCATTTAACTTCTCAATGGTCTTGATCATGTTGGAGGCATTATCAGTTACAATACACAATACACGCTCTTTTTCTATTTCATACTCTTGTAGAACATCTTTCACAAGCCCATGAAGGTACTCGCTTGTATGTTGGGCTTGCGTATCCCGTACTGCTAATGTACGGGTAATGGTTTTATTGTCGCCATCAACAAATCTAACATTGATTGCAAAGTAGTTTGTTCTTAAACGTGTGCAACTATCCATTTTTAAAAATACAAAATGTCCTTGTAAATTATTTTTTAAAGCGCATTTTTCTTCATTTGTTTTTTCTATTACCAAACGTCGAATACTATTTCTATGTAAACCAACTTTGAATTTTTGAACCATTCCTCCTAATAAACCAAGCATGGCTGGCTTACAAAAGACAGAGGTAAAGAATTCTTTACCACTAACTCATTTCAATAATGTGATTCTTGAACTGATCTGCTGTCATGGACACAGTGACTGTTTGACTAACAAAATATTTAGTAAGATTTGGTTGACTTACTTGACTAGAAGTACTGGCAGATTTAAGTATTTGCCTCTTTTCATTCTCTTATATAATCTTGAACACTTCAGGATGGTTACGACTTATGTGACGCCTCAAATTGAATGCTCATTGTTGGTTTTGCTTGAAGTTGTACTAATTTTTGCTCCACATGTCAAACTATTTCCACCAGCATCAGTCACTTCGCAAGTGCAAACATAGTATTTATCATCTTCAGTGGTACCGTAGTAAAATATTCTAATACAATAGACTTTTCTCTAGATCCTTTAAGTTTATTCATTATTGAGGGCTTAAAAAAATTTATTTATGTATAAATGATAAATGCTTATTGTTTAGTCTTAGTTTAGTTAATGATATATGATTTTGGAGCTATAATTAATAATTATATTACAAATATTGACGTTTCTGAAAAAAATAAATATGCATTTTTAATAAAAACTATATATTGTTAGGTAAAGTACTAAAGTTGAGTTAGGTAAGATAAAGTTGCATTAGTTTATTATGAATGGGCAAGGTAACTGGAGCCATGGAGCCGGCGTTTTTTAATGGCTCCGACTCCGGCTCCACCCAAAAACCACCACTCCACCGGCTCCGACTCCACACCCCTGCATAAAACATTTAGTTATTTATAAATAATTATCAATAAATTAAAATAATTCATGTATTCATACATTGTGCATTGGAATATTTTAATATAATGCTTTAATGGATAAAAACTTAATAATTGAATGTATCAGTTTGCTGAAAATGAACTGGCTTTAGTGAATTATAGATCCTCATCTCCTACACTCTGCTTAGTTTTAAAAAACTATTATACATTACCAAAGATAATTTTATTTTAATAATAAGCCATATATCTAGCTTCATTAGCACAACAAAAATAAGAAGTTTTAGTTCATTTTAAGCCATTCAATCACTCATTTTTTACAAAATAACTGTTCTTTCATTAAACACTTCTTAATCTTATATTTTAAGGTACTTTAAGGTAGCTACTTTACTTTTACTTTATAATAATTTGTACATCCCAGAACTACATCCTTGGGTATGCACACAACGTTCTTTCTCCCCAGATTCTCTATAATTTTATATATACCTATATATATATATATATACACAGACACGCAACTTACGCAGATTTTTCTTACGCAGTTTCAACTACACACAGGTTATAATTTTACAATTTCCAATTTCAGAAAATATAAATCCAAATTTCAAAAAATATAAATAAAAAAATATAAAATAAAAATATAAAAAATTTTAATTTAAAAAATTTTAATTTTAATAATACTATAATAAATATATACAGTAGGCTAATTAAATCCCACGGTAATGTGGGAAGGGGATGAATAAGCTCAAAACAACAACACCCAGAAATGCCTGTCTCCATAAGCTCATCATTCATAATTGTACAGGTATGTTATAGTGTATATGTACGTACAACAGAGTTATAATATATAGTGATTTAAGGGTGATTTTGGGAATTTTTTTTGGTTTTTGACTTTACACAGTTTTCTGGCTTTATGCCGGGTCCCAGGAACGTAACCCCCGCATAAGTTGCGAGTCTACTGTATTGAGTTTCTAATTCATGGTGTAATTGTAGGCTGCTTTAAAATGTACCTTAAAACATAATACAAGATAATGCTCTAAAATTAATTCAAATCTTTCTGTGATTCATCTGCAAAAATTCAAAATAAGAAAACTCTTTCCTCAGACATAAGTATTGTAAAAAATACTGACAATCAACTTTGAAAAAAAAAAGTACAACTTTCTTCTCCCACTGCCTGAAGTCTACTGATCTTCTCATAAGACTATGCCAGGCTCTCCCCAGTTACATGTTGAAACAAGTCCAACAGTGTAACAAGTTTGAACAGGTCCAACACTGTAACAGCCCAATGGCTGATGTCTTTTCTTCCTGTTGAATATAGTTAGTAAAAAACAATCATCATGCACATTATAAGCATATATAATCTTATATTAAGAAGCTATTATGATATTTTATTTGGAAAAACCCAGTTTAAGTTTAATAATTTGCAAAAATAATGATTGATACACACTCTGTTGATTATAGTAAGTGAAAATCAATCATCATTAACATTTATAGAGCATGTAATTTTATTATTATTCGCTTTTATACTATTATATGATACAATTTTTTAAAAAAAACTTTGCTCGGGTTTGTGAAAAAACCCGGGTGGGTTGGGCTTCTTTTTTTAAGTGGGGTTTTTTGCCAGCCCTGGTAACAGTCAAACGCGGAATTAAGGGTTAGGGCATCTTTTCCATCTTGACTAAAGTTGAGAGAGGGAGGCAAAGGGTTAATTAAATATTTACAGAAAATCTACTGGGTATGTGGCGCACACCTAGCACACCCTGAATATACACCCCTGTATATAATATATATATATATATATATATATATATATATATATATATATATATACTGTAGTTCTTTACTAGTATAAGGTTGTAACAGATATTCTACTCAATTTTTTAGTTCATTCAGAACAAAAATTAAATGACTTATAATAGGGGGGGGGCCCCAGTTTTCTGGTCTTTAAAAGTTGCTATCATACAAAAGAAGTAAAATGACCCATGTTTCACAAATATCTGATGTCATTAACCCCCCCTGTACATGCCCTCTGAAGTTTTGCTGATATTAACAATGAAAATTATTAGCCACTTTATCTGGTTTTGTTAAAAAAATACTATTAAATTGCTATGACATCAATATTCACATCATAAATTTAGTTAACTGAATTGTTTGCTGATGCTAAATACAATATTAGCCACAAACACTGATTATTTGCCATTGACTTTTATTTTATGATTATTATTTACATATAATCATATATTATATTATATATATTATATATATTATATATATATTTATATATTATATATATTATTATTATATTAATATTATTATTAATATATTATTATTATTATTATTATTATATATATATATAATATTATTAAATTACATGATTATTTTAGTTGTAACTTCTTTATGCTTGTTTAATAATTTTTTATCATTTACAGGAGTTAGCTAAAGAAATCTTAAAATAGACTTACAGTAATTAACAGGATCAAAATGAGTTACATTCTGCTTCTACATGCCAGTGTGGAGATGTGGAATACATTGAGCTATATCAGTTTAATGCAGGTGTACTGCCACTCCAGCAAGATGTTATTCAAGTGATGATGTTCATGCTGAGGCCAGCCAGAGCTGGTAAGAATCAACTTTGTTCGTGATGCTGCATGGAAAGTTGCCTACAACTTGCAGAACTTTTGGATCTGGTGCAACCTATACACAAAGTCGATCAGTAACATTGTCAACCAGATAACAAAATTGTATGAAGAGTTCAAAAAACACTGTCAGGTTCGCTCACAGAGAATGACTGAAGCAAAATGAGCAGAAATTTCAGATTCAACAACCGTGTTGCAGCCACTTTGTTTGATATCTCCTGTACAGATATGAAATCATGAAGATGCCAAGAGAAGATCTCTGGTGTTAAAGTTACTGAGATAGAGTGGAAGTTCCTGGAGGATCAATGAGGAACAAGAAAAATGTTTTGTGATAATTCAGTGGACATGGCATGGCAAAAAACAGCTGAGAGGCAAATGAGGATGCAAGCTGCAATGGACAAGATGCTCCTAAAGGAACAAGACAAAGAAAAATCAGTTTGTATCACAGCTTTACCAAGAATTTGATGGCTCAATAACAGATGAGGACACATGCACTAAAGATGAATATATCCCTGAAGAAAATATACCATCAACATCAAAAAACAAAAATTTGTGTATGCAAACTTGAATGAGGATAGAGACAAGTTGCCTCATCAATACATTACAGGCATATCCGTGAAAGTCCAGCAAAAATAAAAGAAGCATTCTACAGAGTGGCTGACAAACTAATATCCAAATATCATTTATCATACAACCAAGCAACAGCAGCTATTATTGAAGTGGGAAACTACATGTTCGATCGCAGCTGGAAGTACTTTGACGAAAATGTGCATTACATTGATTTAGACACAGCTCCAGCCCAATCAGCATGCCAAAAAATAGGAAAAGCTATTGAAGCCTTTGTACTGGCAGAAATAGTACAAGAGATCATGAATTTGGATGAGTCAGTCACAATTACTTATCATGATGATGGATCTAGAAAACAGGGTGCAGGGTCATTTTCTGTTCAAGGCATCACAATTAATGGAAAATATCGTCCTTCCCAACGCTGCAGCTAGTATCAGAATCACGAGAAAATCTAGCAGCACTGAGTGTTACTATCCTGAACATTTTATCGGTAGTCAGCAGTTTCAATCCTAAGATTGTATCTGACATGCTTGACACCGATCACACACCTGAACATCTCTTATGTCAAGTTCATCCTACATTAATGTTTAATCGCAAAATTGTTGAAGTGTTTAAAGAGATTGATAACACTATTGGACCAGACAAGATATTTGCAAACTTCCTTGTCAGTTGTGTTACATCCCATGATTCAATCACAGAACAGTTCATGGACTGTTTAGTGAGATTGGTTTTACACGATTATGACCATAAACAGTGGAACAAAGCAGGTGACTTTGATCAATACATCATGCCAAAGAAGAATGCTGCTGTTCGCCTACAAAGAGAGAGGTTCAATAGGCTTACTTTCTTGTGCGCTATCACCATCCACTTGGATGAAGATGTTTCTAATTTTCTCAACAAGTATGAACACATCACTAACCAACTCGCATGCATCCTGCACTCATTCAGTAACTTTGAATATATTCGCATCCTTTGTCTAGCTGGTGCACTAATTGGAATACATTTGATTGAACCATTCATCAGTCTGACATCGGCTAGCACAACAGATTATGCTAATATCATGATTGCATTTCCAACGCTGTGCGATGATTTATGCAAAATGGATCCATCTGATCTTCTGAACATTGATGAGCCTGCATTCAACTTCACATCACCTGATAGGTTTAAAATGGTTCTGTGGAATGAAGACATCCATAATTCAATCACGAAAGCCATTAACTGCTACAAACCAACAGTCACAAATGTTCTCATCATCATCATGAAGAAATTAGCAGCTGGATGGCAGAAACAACATGGAGACATATTCCAGTTTGGTGACTGTGATGCGGAAGCCCCTCCACAGATAAGTGCAATACATAATTTTATAATGTCCTATTGTTGTTGAATTGATGCTGTTTTTGTATCCTCATGGTACAGTACTATTTTATTCCTTTTCAGGTAGCAACAATGTATCAGGAGAAACTACAGAAAGCACCAATCAACAACTTGCATCCAGAACAGTCAGTGGGCAACATCAACTATGAGCTCAGTCAATGTGGTGCAAAACAGCTACCTATGGCCAGCCATGCACAATGCACATGTAAAAGGAAGAAGCAGTGACTTGATTGAAGGCAAGTCTATGGCCAAAGTATATGTAAAACTAGTACAGCAAGATGGTCCCCTTCCTAATATGTTGGTAGAATGGAGCAGAAAGCAACAAGAACTTAAGAGGTAAGGATTAAGTGACAAGGAGGTAGCAAACATAGCAGCTGACAAGAGAAAGAACAAAGATCTAGACACCCTGAAGAAACTTGGTGGACCTTTCACCAAAGCTAGTGAAGTAGATGATTTTGTGAATGATACAAAGTTGTCACTCAAAGAGAAAAATGACAGAATATGCTAGGGATGTGCTGGATAGTAATTTTACTGGATAGCCAGATACCGGATATCCGGTAGTTTTAAAATGCTGGATATCCAGTAAATAATTTTTAATATGACTCAATTTGAAACATAAGCATATACTACATATATATTCTTTCGTATGGCTAATATGTAAGTAAACTAGCCAGCAGCAGCATTGTTCAATAATAGAGCAAAACATCTGTGTTAGTGCAAAACAGATCCAGATTTTTAGTGTTGATTAAGTTAGTATAGATGCTACAGCCATTTCAGTGGACCATACCCACCTCCATTTTGACCAAGTACCTTTTTCCACCAAACTTTGGAGCACCATATCTTTGGAAATGTATGAGCTAGTGTTGAGAAAAATACCATTGGATTTTTCTTACTGATATATATAATGTCTGCTAATTTTTAAAAAAAATCGGTAATTACCTAACCTAACCCAGTTATTTGGTCAAATAAGTATCCGGCCCTATTATAAATTTTTTTTTTTTTGTATATTTCAGAGAATTATATAATATAGGTAATTTAAATTACATAGTTAATTAATTTATATGGACATTCAAAAGTGTGAAGAACTTCGAACCTGCTATCCTGTTTAAAGGTAAAGCTATGTATGTATATAGTAAGTACCTTATACTAGGCTATAGGTACTACCCTATAGAATAAGTTCAGTTTTAAGAGTTAGATGAGTTTTAATAGAATTACTTAATTTTATGTATTTATTCATTGTGTACAAGAGTATGTACCCATGTGAAAATAAGCTTATTTAAACTTTGGAGCAAGGATTTTTTTGGCATCTGTATTTATTCCAATCTGTAAATCAAACTGCACATTTTTTCTTCTTGTAGACCTCTGAAACAAGATCAGTAGGTCCCAAATTTTATTTGTGCCATCTAAGCAAAAATAGCTTTTAACAGGGTTGGATACAATGAATAATTATAACTATTTTTAATTAATTGATCCTAATTTCCATTAATTGTAATTGATTCAAAATAAAATAAAAATAAAGATAATCGTAATTGATTTTTGAGCTATAACTGATGTAATTGATCAATTAATGTCAATTGTTAAAAATTATACCCCTAGATCTGGCAGTCATACATCATCCAATGAAAATAAACCTTTGATAGTTTATTCAGTTATACTTAGATATATATTTTTATAGATATATATTTATTTGATATATATATTTAGATATATAGAATAGATAGTTATATTTGTGTAATTGTACATAATTGATTCAGACAAAATTAATTGTACAGGTGACCCTCTGTATACACGGTTTCTGTATACTGTACACAGTTTCAGCTATAGTGGAACCTCAATATACGAACGCATCTCTATTCGAACAAATTGGTATACGAACAACTTTTTCGAGAAAAAATTGTCCTTGTATACGAACCATTCCCTCATATCCGAACCGAAAGAAGCTGAGTTACCTGATGTTTTTATGGAAGGTGACTCCCCTTCCAAACAATAATCTCCCTCCTCCACCCCACCTTCCTCTCCAGCTTCCACTTAGGCCATCATCACTCCTCAGCAAAGGTAAAGTTCAGGTTAAATTTTCATTTATTTGTATAATATTGCATTATTTATTGTTGTTACAGGTTTCATTTATGATTTTATGCATGTAAGTCTTATTTTACAGGTTTAATTAACCAATATTTTTACTTAAAAATGTTTCGTAAGGGGTAACTTTTGGGGGTCTGGAACGGATTAATCCAATTTACATTATTTCTTATAGGAAAAATTGATTCAATATATGAACAATTCGATATCAGAACAACCCTCAGGAATGGATTAAGTTTGTATATTGAGGTTCCACTGTACATTGTTTTGGTATTGCTCCCCACCCCCTGTATACACGGGAGGGGATCTCGTCCATACACGGTTTCCCGAGCCAACACAACACAGCTGTGTATGGTGGCCTGTCGCTCTACCCCTCCCCTCCCTACCCTAATTGTGGTGAGGATTCTATTACCAATTTTGCAAATTTACAAATTATACATCACATAATGGATGTTATCCAATATTTTAATTAATCGTTATGTTAAATATATGCATCTCTAATGATTTTAACTTCTTTACAATGTATTTTTATACTTTATTACTACAATTAAAAAAATAAATGACAACAAATAATCATAATAATCACAATAAATAACAACACACTCACTAGTAAACATTGTCCGCAGCAACTCTACCCAATCTGCCTACCTTTATTTGTAAGTTAAACCATTTTTTTTGTTACTGCAGTAATAATATGTGCAGTTAATATATAAAAATACATGTATGTATAGTATGTGTTTTAGTGTTTGTGTGTGTGTTTTAGTGATGTATGAGGAAATCTAGTTGGTCATAGGGAGGGGGTCAGTTGGTCTAGGGATTGATTGTATTTTTTCCCATAAGGTATTAGTCCCCATATGCATGGTTTCCGTTTACACAGGTGTTTTCAGGAACCTAACCCCCGTGTATACCAAAGGTCACCTGTAATTGCAATTGATCTTGAAATTGTGAAGTACAATACTAACTCTAATTAATTTAAAGAAAAATATAAAAAATTGTAATTGTTTCCATTTTGTATAATTGAACCCAACCCTGGATTTTAAGCTACATATGTTTTTTTTTTCTTTTTAGATAAACATGGATTTCAGCAGTTTGAATATGGGCAGGTTCTGTTGTGACCCATTTAAAAAAAAACAAAGGAAAAGTGAAAAAAGGCATTCGTGCATTGACTAAAAATTTGATTGATCAAAATCCTGAATTGAAACTAACAAATAATCATAAAGCATGTGCAACCTGTCGAAATATACTAGCAAATCATCCATCCCCAATGCCTGAATGTGAACCACTTGAAAAATCACCATCCATCTCATCAAGTGCCCCATCTGAGCTAGAAACCATTGGAGATGTAGTTGAAATGCAGTATGAGCTTAGTAAATTCAATGCTTCATTGGCCACACTTGATGAGACCCCAATAAAACCATGTAAACTCTCTGACAGCGCTGGTTACGCGAAGAGAAAGTTGAGGAAAGTAGTAGTAGTTGTGAAAAGAAAGCTTGAACTTGCAATTAAACAACCAATTTCATGCAGTGACTCAGATGATACAGAACTGGAGATTCTTCAACAACTAAAAGAGAAATTTAATCAAGTGACAAGTCAAAGTGAAAAACACGATTCTTACTATCCTACCAAAAAGATGGACACAAGTAAAGATCAGAGAAGAATTTAAGTGCTCAGATTACATGGCTAGGCAAGCAAAGAGTTTGGTGAGGGAGAAGGGAGTGCTTTCAACTCCTAATCCGCATTTGTGGAAACGCCTAAACAGTGAAACTGCTGCCAAAGTAATTGACTTCTATCATTCGCCAGATGTGAATAGACAAATGCCAGGGTTGAAAGGCTATGTTTCTGTAAAAGGAGCTGATGGTAGGTAGGAAAGAAAACAAAAATCGCTAATCTTATGCAACCTAAAAAAAGCATTTGAGCTTTTTAAAACAAACCATCCAACAATTAAAATAGGATTTTCAAAATTTGCAGAGCTTCAGCCAAAAGAATGTGTTGCCAGGTGCCAGTGGAACACATTCTGTCTGCATTTGCACTAAGCAATGTAACAATAATGGCTTCCATAAAATATATTGTAAATACCTACTAACTGCCTTTTTTAAATATAAAATTATGTTGATGCCTCTTTTTTCATGGTTTCACCCAGCTAGACAAGAATCAGTTCTTATAGCTCAATTGGTAAAAATAAAGGGTCATTCTCTGTCAGATCAACCAAAAAAAATTGAAATTAACACCTCATCTCTCATATTTTGCTGAAATTTGGTTTATAGGGAGTTTGTGAGCCCTGAATCCATTTCTGAAATTATAAGGTCAATCCGACCAACGGTTCAAGAGATATGACCTCGGGCAATTTGAGGTCACTCGCGAGGTTACTAACATTTGGCGAGCCATAACTTGGGTAATAATTGTCATAATTATATAAAAGTATATATATTTAGAATCAGAAAACGACAAGGAATCCAAATATGCAAGTTTTAGAACTCTAGGTTGAAAAAAAAAAAGTTACACTGTAACCAAAATTTGAGGTCACGATTTGACCTCTGGGGTATCAAATGAGAATTTTTTTTTTAAATGTAAAAAATGAAGGCATAGGCATTGGCTATTAGAATCAGCAAAAAAAGTTTGTTTATGTTAGTATTTTTCATGTAACTAACATATAAGTGACCACCATATTCATAAGTTGTGCGTCAATTCTACCTATTTTTTCACACAAGCTCATAATTTGACCTATAGAAATTAAAATTACATTTTTTATAGATATAAAAAACAAAGTCAGAGTTCTTGACTAATAGAAACAATCATAAAAGTTTGTTTATGTTGGTACTTTTCATGTAACTAACTTATAAGTGAACACCATATTTATAAATTGCTTGTCATTTCAAGGAATTTTTATATCTTAGCTATCAATTTGACCTCAAGCTCCAAGAATTTAATAAAAATTGTATTTCACTGCTAATCTACACTGGCAATAATAGTTTAATAGTGAAAGGGAAGACTAAGCTCACATGTAGCCTAAACAAACCTGTTGAAACATGTTGCTACTTGTCTAAGTGCAGAATCAACACAGATAGTTGCAAAATTCCTTGTCTACAGGTTAGTACAGTTCCAGCCAGCACTGTGGGTGGCTGGTGGGTATGGTGTTTTAATGAGCCTCAGAGACTATCAAGGCCTAAAATATTAAGTGTGTATAGCTATATATTTTCTAAAAAATATATATTACCTAATTGTAAATCCTATATCTTTACAGATCAAAATACAATGGTTCGGCACTTGAAATACTGCCAGGACCCTATTCAAAAACACAAGAAATGCATAACAATCAATCTTAGAAAAGTGAATGATGTACTTGTTGAAAAATGTGCTGGAAGAGTGAAAAAAGACTCATTGTTGTGTGTGAACTGCTGGACACTGATAATGAAAAACCCCACTATACTTAGTACCACTGAAAACAACGAGTCTGAGCAGGATTCAAATGAATCATCTACTATCAGTGGCTTGAGTAACATCTCTTCAATTCAAGATCTGGACAATGACAGTGATTGCTTGATAAAGGAAAATCCTTCAACTTCAGTTGAACCAGTTCTAGCATTTCTGGACCAAATACCAGTTAAAAAAAGTAAGTAATAATTAATATAATAACTTATACTTTACTACAAGGTCTGTTTGATCTACTATATAGCCAATTATATAGCATTTAAGGTACTATAATTAATATTTAATTACTAATATTCAGGTGTGTGAAACCTTTTTTTCTGTTCTTTTCAGAAGGGCTGTCATTAAGCCAGAAAAAGCGCAAGGCTCGTGGTAAGCTATCATCTGCTCAGAAACACCTGAAGGAGAGGCTAGAACTCAGTTATGGTGTTCAAATTACCGAGGAGGTAAGTGATACTTCAAAACCTGAAACTAAATCTGAAAAACATCTAGACAAATTAATGAATGAATTGAAACAGTCATTCCTGGAGAGCAAATGTCACCATCACAAACTACAAATATTGACACTCTCACCATACACAATTGAAAAAACAGCTAGTTTCTTTCAAACTACAACATACATGGTGAAAAGAAGCCGTTCACTTAAATCAGAACATGGAATCCTTCCGAAGATTCCACTAATGAGCAAAGGAAAAGTGATATCTGAAGAACACAAAGATATAGTTAGAAGATTCTATGAGTCAGAAGAGGTTAGTCGTATGTGTCCTGGCCAAAAGGATTGCGTGAAAGTTATCAGTGCTGAAGGTGCAATGAAGGTGCAAAAATGATTGGTCCTCGGGAATTTAAGAGAGATGTTTGAACTATATAAAAATGATGAAAAGAATCCCAAAATAGGATTTTCCACATTTGCAAAATTACGGCCATCATATTGTGTGCTTGCCGGTAGTGGTGGGACTCATTCTGTCTGTGTCTGCACATACCATCAAAATCCAAAATTGCAGCTGGCTGCATTGGGAGAAAGAGGTCTTTCATACAAGGATCTTATGGATTACAGTGTCTGCAGTACAGAAAGGAGACTTGCATGATGCAACTTTGCAATGATTGCCCAAGAGAAGAGGGTGTCCTGGATTTTCTTGAGTTACTTGACAGTGTGAAATCAGCTCCAAATGAAATATCTTACAAGCAATGGGTGACTGTTGACCGTTGTACAATGGTTGATAAGGTGGAGCCACTTCATGAATACTTATCATCCCTAAGCATGAAAATATCCCGCATGGTTCGTCATCACTTTGTTGCTCAGCAACAATCACAGTACTTCAAGCAGTTGAAAGAAACACTACCACCTCAGAGCGAGGTAGTTATAGTAGGTGATTTCTCTGAGAATTATTCTTTCATTGTCCAGGATGCTGCCCAAGGGTTTCACTGGGACAATTCACAGTGTACAGTTCACCCTTTTGTCATCTATTATAGATCATCTGCAGACCAGGAACTTAGCCATTTTAGTGTCTGTTTCTTATCTGCATCACTAAAACACAACACTATAATGGTTTACTCATTCATATTGAAGCTTATGACATATGTTAAATTCAGATGCCCACAATTGAAGAAGGTGCACTATTTCTCAGATGGATGTGCTGGCCAATATAAGAACAGATACAACTTCACAAATCTCTGTTACTATGAAGAGGATTTTGGTCTGTCTTGTGAATGGCACTTCTTTGCTACATCCCATGGCAAAAATGCATGTGATGGGATTGGAGGAACAGTGAAAAGAGCTACTGCTCGTGCCAGTTTGCAGAGAACTACAGAGAGGCAAATTCTTACACCAGAACACATGTTTCAGTTTTGTGAAGAAAACTTGAGCAAGAAGATAAATTTTTTCTTTGTAACTACAGCTGATTTGAAAGATGCAGAAGAACGGTTGGAACATCGATTCAAGGATAGTAGGGCTATTCCTGGAACTCAGAAATATCATAGATTTGTTCCCCTAAACAAGGAAGAACTGATGGTGTATCCCATTTCAAGTGGCATTGGAGAAAAGAAAAGAATAAGGAAAAGTCATTTTACTAATGAACCTGCAATGCTTGGTAACCTAAAATGTGTCAAACCAGGAGAGTATGTTGGCTGCATTTATGACATGCAAGTTTGGTATGGAATTGTGGAGGAATATTGTGAAGAGTTTGATGATTTCACTGTGAACTTTCTACATCCCTCTGGGTCATCAGGATCAAGTGCATATTATTATCCATCAAACAAGGATTCATGTGCAGTGCCAGGACATCATATATTAACTGTAATGAGTTGTCCTACCCTAAGAGGAGGCAGCAGAATTCAATACATTTTTCCACAAAAAGAAATTGATGAGAGCATCGAGCATGCAAAAATTGTATTAGGCTAGCACATGAATCCTCTAAGTAGGTCTTCCCCTTTCACTATTATAACTTATTGCCAGTGTAGATTAGCAGTGAAATACAATTTTACATTTTTTGCTTTTGTTTTTATATCTATAAAAAAATGTAATTTTAATTTCTATAGGTCAAATTATGAGCTTAAGTGTGAAAAAATAGGTAGAATTGACGCACAACTTATGAATATGGTGTTCACTTATATGTTAGTTACATGAAAAATACTAACATAAACAAACTTTTTTTTGCTGATTCTAATAGCCAATGCCTATGCCTTCATTTTTTACATTTAAAAAAAAATTCTCATTTGATACCCCAGAGGTCAAATCGTGACCTCAAATTTTGGTTACAGTGTAACTTTTTTATTTTTCAACCTATAGTTCTACAACTTGCATATTTGGATTCCTTGTCATTTTCTGATTCTTAATATATATACTTTTATATAATTGTGACCATTATTACCCAAGTTATGGGTCGCCAAATGTTAGTGACCTCGCAAGTGACCTCAAATTTCCCAAGGTCATATCTCTTGAACCGTTGGTCGGATTGACCTTATAATTTCAGAAATGGATTCAGGGCCCACAACCTCCCTATAAACCAAATTTCAGCAAAATCTGAGAGATGAGGGTGTTAGGCACTGGTTGATCTGACAGAGAATGACCCTAAAGGAATAGGTTATTTTAATATACAGGGTGATTCAAAAGTCATTACATAGGGCTTTTCTGTTTCTTTGTAGGTA
This sequence comes from Bathynomus jamesi, assembly GCA_023014485.1. Lineage (NCBI taxonomy): Eukaryota > Metazoa > Arthropoda > Malacostraca > Isopoda > Cirolanidae > Bathynomus > Bathynomus jamesi. Next base: position 206,760 of record JAJOZX010005873.1, on the reverse strand, counting down.
AATGAGTTATGAGATGTTATCGAAGGAGGAGCGCATTGATGTGATATTCCTAGCTGGCTGGACAAGTGCATTGCCATTAATGGTGGTCATATCGAACATGTGATGTGACTATTCCCCTGTATCATTACATAATATACTATTTCCCCATGTAACCTGACTTTTGAATCACCCTGTACATATTAAAAGGCAAATTGTCTTAAAAATAGCAGACATTATAGATCTCAGTGAGACAAATCTAATGGTACTTTTCTCAATACTCTAGCTCAAACAGCGCTCCAAAGTTTGGTGGAAAAAGGTACTTGGTCAAAATGGAAGTAGGTATAGTTCACTGAAATGGCTGTAGAGTCTATACTAACTTAATCAATACTAAAAATCTTGTTCTAGGTTAACCCTTTAACGAGGGATGGTACCTTAAGGTCCACCAGAAATAATAATATAAATTGTACTACAATGCTTTTTCTATAAATGTTTCTACATGTTTATATATAGATGTCATTTAGTTGTCATGAAAGGAACCCAAAATGTGTATCATTTCAGTGACTAGTTACTAAAATACTTAGTTTTGAATAACAATAAAACCTATACATTCTGGTAACAAGAGTGGCCCCATATGCTGCAGATTCATCCTTAAAGGGTTATGGTAGACATGTGTACCCAAAATTGGGTGAAAGGAGAAAAAAATTGGTTGTGACATCAAATGACCTACACAAGGTCAAAGGTCAAAAATAAGATAAACTTTTTTTTTTACCACTGAGATAAAATATGAATAGAAACAAAGTTATAGATCTGCTTAAAAACTTTAGAATATTGTTTAAATGGTATCTGTAAGTGCAATAGGAGCCGAGATATTTCATGTTGAAATATTGTATGACCTTGGAAATTAACCTTTTTTTACAAAATTCAAATGGCCATATCTCTGGAACCATATGACCTAGTGTTGAAACAAGTGCCATTCTGTTTTTCTCACCGACATCTACAAGTGTGCCAATTTTTAAAAAAATCTGTGATAGTCATGTTTTTTCAACCCAAAATTCCGTTGAACTGACATGGAATGACCCATATATATGTTACACACAGCTGTACTGCACATGGAGCAAGGAACTCTACTGGGTTAATTAAATCCACTATGGTCTGAACAAGTAAAGGTAAATGGCAAGTTTTTCTATCCCTCTTCACCCACACCTGATGAAGACCTTAGAATAGAATAGGGGGCTATATTACAACCAATGTCATAATATTGCTTCTTATTATACCTTTGGTTTGTTTCCACCTAAATTGTTCATTCTAACAAAGGTTAAGCTTTTCACTCCACCTTAGACCTACAGTTTAAATGGAATCTGAACCAAACCACACCCCACCAGCAGCCCAGCATCTTAACCACTTGGCTACCCAGGGTACCCATTCATCTACCAACCAATTTATTTATTGCATGGAAGGATGAACATCCGGGTTTTGCTGCATGCCACCCGCTGTCACTGGGTCTCAATCCCAGGACTGATGGATTTGTAGTCAGCAATGCTAACCACTACACCACTGAGGCAGTGATCAATGAAATTAAACATTGGGTCTGGGTAGTATAGTAGTTGGATGAGAGACTGTCTTCTCCATTCAGATTAGTATCTACCAACTCATGGTTGGGATCCCATGTAAAGATGTAGATTCCCTGTCTCATATGACCTTAGATGTTGTGTAGGAGGTTGAAAATAGCCACATCATATATTACCTTAGAATAAGCTGAAAGCTTGTGCTCTAATAAATCTATTTCTTATTGTGATATATATATATTATATATTACCCAAAACTTTGTGGAAGCAGTAAAACTTGGCCTATTCCTGTGTCTGGCTGTGGAATAGCCATATCACTTTTCATTTCATTATTTAGTATGTCTCCAGGTAAATCTCTCGAGTCACATGTAACAGAAATTCCAGTAAATAATGAAGGTCGAGTAAGACGCATAACTGAAATATAAAAAAACAGCATTATTAAATAGTAAAAATTATACACCACATGTTATTAAAGCTTTTATGGTAACACCTAAGTACTGCATAATTTGCAATGTAATACTGTACTTGGATTTTAAAAATTTGAAATAACAGCTCAAAAACACCCACACTGATATATGTGGCTGTAATTCTTAAGCAATTAATGTCTCTCTAATTACATTAACCCACTGATACCTAGTTACGCATTTTCTATCACTCATGGAGCCAAGATAGAGAGAGAGGGGATACTTTTATATTTTTTCAGATATAATTTTAGTGGACAAATATTACATATATATTCAGTTGAGGATTTTGCTCAAAAAACTGTCTTGCCTTATCATTTACACACTGGCCAATATAATTCATCAGTGTCAAAACAAAATTTCCTAAGTCACTTTTTGACGTTTTTGAGTTTTTGTTGCTAATGCCATGGAAAAAAAGTTGCGCATCTTTTAGTACAAATTTCGTCCTTGTAAGATGAACTATAAGGGTGATATTTGCAAAAATCCATATTTTCCTAAGTGATAAGTAATTTAATTTACAACTCTTTTTTTCATTTTTCTCAAAACCACAAAAAATTACTTAGGAAAATATGGTATGACTCTGATGACTATGCAACTACATCATCACCAATAAATAACTTGAAACACTCAATTACTTTTTCATGATCAAACACAATATTTGGATTTACACCGGAATAAGAGTGCTGTAATGGAGGCTTCTCCAATGGCCTTTTGTCTTCAAACAAATTTAGAACACGAGTCCAGTTTTTCTCTAATTGAGTAGGCTCATTTTCCCATTCACTCTCAACACTGGTGTCACTAAAATCACTAAGCCAATCACTATCCTCTTCCTCAGTAGGAATGTAATCAGAATCAGTGTCACTAACATCTATTTCACTCATTATGAATGTTTATAAGTATAAAAAGCTATTATGACAAACACAGGTCAACCATGCCATAAACACTGCTCAAGGGCATAAATAATGCGATGTTTATGATGTTGGTCACACTCACAATTATACTCATTTGTGATTGGTTGAAAGATTTGAATCAATAAACTCCTCCTACGACTCAGAAATCCCTCATTAATATCCTCCTAAGAATATTAAAGTGGTAGAAAAATTAAATGCATATGGATAACGCACGTTACCAATGGAATATTGGCATGCACGTCTCATGGATAACGCACATTTTCCATCGGGGCCAACAGGTTAAAAGCAAGACACTTGAATTTTAAATTCCAGTTCTGGAAATCTTCAAACAACTAATATGTGATGTGCAGTCTTGTCAAAATCCTTCAAACTTTGCAAGCTAGCTGCACTTGATAACCACAGGCTAAGAATAAAGGAGCAGTTTGATTTAATTTTTTATAAATGATGGGCCTCATATCAATCAAAACATTCATTGGTTGGGCATTCCAGGATAAATCATTCAAATAAAAATTAAATTTAACATCACATCTTTGATTTTCCTGTAATTTGGTACCATATATGGCATTGTCTAAACCAACAAACTCAAAATGTAAAATTATATGGTTAAAAAATTATGGCCCCTCCCTATTTTTGTGGGGTTCTGCATACTACTAAATTTCAAATTGTCATATCTCAGTCCCTAATTCAGATAAAAGAATGATTACAAAGCATCCAAAAGACAATTTCACAAAGAATAAATCATTATAGGCCCAAGCACAAAAAACAACTAGAGTCAATGAATAAAAAAGTTAGATAATTTTTTTTTTTCATTTTGGGGGACCTCCTGGCTTGAAAGAATGGCTGTTGTAAATCCACAAGTGACCAAGTAATATTTGCCAAACATTAAAGACTGCTTTAAGACTGATGCATGGATGAGTTGCATGAAGAAAACTACTACAAAAAGTACACAAAGAAGCTGGTTTAAAACAGTGGTCCACAACCTGTGGTCTGTGAATGAGTTTCAGGGATTTGCAGAAGACAAGGGGTATATTCTAATTCACGTGAAATTAGAACATACAAATTATTTTGACTAAGGGGTCCTCAAAAATCATCCCTATTCTCCTATGGGTCCAAAAATGAGAACAAATTTGCGGACCACTGGATTAAAGTATGCCAAGGATTATAAAAATGATGGATTTGCATTCTAGAAGAAAGTTCTCTGGAAAGACTAGACCAAAACTGAATTATTCAGGAACAATGAGCAACACTATGTTTGGCAAAAATCAAATACGTACTGCATTCAAAGAAAAAACCATTCTTCCTACAGTTAAACATGGTGGTGGTAGTTTGCTTCTTTGGGGATACTTTAGTGCTTCTGGTCGGCAAAAGCTCGTCGTCATCAATGGAATCTTGAATTGAAAGAACTATCAGGAAAGTTTAGAAAAAAATGTATTGCCTTCAGTTCAGGAGTTGCAAATAGGTCACAATCGAGTACTGCATCAAGACAATGATCCAAAACAGCACCAAAAGAGCACCATGAAATGACTTCAACAAAAGAATTTCAAGCTTCATGAGTGGCCCAGTCAAAGCCCAGATCTCAATTTAATTGAGAATTTATGGTTTTATTTGAAAAAAAGCTGTCCTCAAGAGAAACCCTTCAAATCTGAATGAATTCCAACAATTTTCTTTAGAAGAATGGGCTAAAATTTCTACTGAGAAATGTCAAAACCTCGTAGAAAAATACCCAAAACAAATCATTGGAATCAATCAAGCAAAAGGTGGACACAAAAAGTACTGGTATTAAATAATTTTGTTAAGTAAATGTATGAAAACATTTGCATTTTAACTTCTTTTTATTTTCCTTAAATGCTTTGATGTTGTACATTATATTTTGGAGTTGAACTAATTTTTTTATTTGTTAAATTTTCCCAAATGAACAGTAAACTTTTCATAACTATTCAATGCATGGTACAAAAGATAAGGACAAATATAAATGAAGTACTTCTCTGTACAAATGCTGTACTTATGAGCACCATTATCTATATATATATACCGTAGTCATTTGGGTAAAACTTTACAAGACACCTGCATTGCCATGAAACATGTTACAGTAACGAAACACATATCAATCGATAGAGCAGAAAAAATGGTGCCAGCAGCAAAGTTATTTTGAAAATATTAGAAAATAAAGTTATGACACTATGAAGATGTTACTAGGCCTATCATAGCTTATACCATTTGGATATTTTCTGTTTCATGATATTTTCGTTAAAACTAACGAAAATATCATAACTTAACCTAACCAATCATCAAGAGCATACAGCTGACCTAACCAGGCATTATATCCCATATAAAATTACAACAACAAACATAACTTTTGAACCACTCATTTCTCCAAAAAAAAAGACACTTTTTAAATCAGCGTAAATAGCTGCTTGCACCATTTTTTCTGCTCTATCGATTAATATATGTTTCATTACTGTAGCATGTTTCATGGCAATGTGGGTGTCTTGTAAAGTTTTACCATCATTTGTTCAGTTATAATACATAAACTGTACATACCTACCTAAGAAGTACAGACAGGTAGGTCTCATTTTACATGCAGATCATGTTCCTGGAAAACAGCATGTAGTACAATTCCACATAAAATAAATCCTTGTTTCCCATAAGTCCCATATTGTAAATGTGCATTACATTCCTGAGTACCTCATAGCCACCCAGGAAACATTATACTAAGTCAATTTAACCATAAAAACAAAGTCAAGTAGTAATAAACATCATCATAATCATAAAATCAATTCAACATTAACAGAACTGAATGGAATCACGGTTATTATTCATTTTTTGACCCAGTCACACCCAGCTATAACAGCAATATATATTGAATAACCAATCAAAACTGAATAAGAAAAAATATATATTATCGGTAATTATTCGTTTTTTGACCCAGTCTCTTTTTATAATGAGAACAAACGTTTCTGGTCAATTTGGAGGTGCTCTGCACGAATCTGCCATCCGTTTCCTGTGCAAATGCGTAGTTTTCGAGATATCATCATCTCGAAAACTACGCATTTGCACAGGAAACAGATGGCAGATTCGTGCAAAACACCTCAAAATTGACCAGAAAAGTTTGTATTCGTGCTAAACACAACCTAACCTAACTTAACCTAACCAGTCACCTTATTTTGGAGGATATAGTTCTGCAGTTGCAGTAAGGAAGTGATGCAGAACTGTAGAATCGTCAGGATGTTCTGCCAGGAACAAGTATCGTGCGAAATATTTCCGGTAATGAGGACGCCATGTGCCCTTAAAGATAGAAACAGTAAATCCACACTCACGCTTATTTTTTGGATTTTTTTTACGGCACCTAAACACCTTCGAGTCTTGTCTTAAAATACAGGCAGTATTACATTTAGGGCAAATCACGGATGTCGGAATTATGCCGTGATTGGAAAAAACATCTAAACTTTTATTTTCATCAAGGCCGACAAGGCGGATTAGGTCTTCAAAATCAAGTTCACAAGATTGACACGTCGTAACAGTAGAACGAAAATCACCACACTAACAAAAAACAGAAAGAAGTAGGCAAAAGCAAGAAAAAGTAACCAAAAAAAGCCAAGTAGCCAAAAAAAGCCAAGAAAAATCTCCAAAAAAGGTAGCCAAAATAAACAAACCCACAGAAATTTATATACATACATATTAAAAAGTAGAAAATATTTTTTTAAAAAAGTACATTTTATACAAATTTGCACAAGATAATATATATATTTTCTTATTCAGTTTTGATTGGTTATTCAATATATATTGCTGTTATAGCTGGGTGTGACTGGGTCAAAAAACGAATATTAACCATATTATCTTGTGCAAATTTGTATAAAATGTGTTTTGTTATTAAAATATATTTCCTATTTTTGGTGTTTTTTCAATATATATATATCGACTATTTGGTGAATATTTCTTATTTTTGATGATTCTGGTTACTTCTGCGTAATTCAATTTGTCCTGTTTTACAAATAAATCATTTTTAGCAATTTTTCGTTTGTTCAGTTCTGTCTTTTTGTGACGAAGTATGATGTGTCGACGTGATCCGCCATATTGCCCTCGATGAAGACAAGAGTTTAGACCTTTTTTTCAATCACGAAATAATTAAGACATCCGTGACCTGCCCTAAATACAATAGTGCTTGTATTTTAAGAAAAGACCAGTAAGGTCTTTAGATGCCGTAAAAAAAATCCTAAAAATAAACGTGTCATTTCAGTTTAAGGGCAGGCGAAATTTAGCGGACTACCCATGCAAGGTTGGCACATGTTAATACATTATCATATGTATAATTTAGGTCTCGGGCTAAAGATCACGCATCACAAATTGATCAGTCCTAATGTTTTGCGGACAGTTCAGTACGTGACACCGGTTAGGTCAACTGTACGCCCTAGATGATTGGTTAGGTTAAGTCATGATATTTTCATTTAAATTCGTTAGTTTAAATGAAAATGACGAGTGCAAACTTTTCTGGTTAATTTTGAGGTGTTTTGTACAAAACTGCCATCCGTTTCCTGTGCAAATGAGTAGTTTTCAAGATGATATCTCGAAAACTACACATTTGCACAGGAAATGGATGACAGATTCATGCAGAGCACCTCAAAATTGACCAGAAAAGTTTGCTCTCATTATAAAAAGAGACTGGGTCAAAAAACGAATAATTACCGGAATCACTTGAGCACTTCATTTAATTTTATCTTTATTGTCATGAATCATATGCACAAATGACTCACTCAGTCCCATTGCCCTAGCAACCTCCATCACTTTTTCAACATGCTCAAATCTCTTAAAAGTACAGTACTTCCAATTTAACTTCTAAGGTGATGGCTTTACATTGCTTCTTAAAAGCCAAATTGTCATCTGCACTTAAAACTTGCATACAGTACTACTTAGGGGCCATTGTTCAGTCACTTTGATGAATAAACACCAAAAAATACAGAGAAAAGAGAGCAAATATAAAGACAATAGCACAATGCAGGAGTTAACACACAAATGGGTAGCCCAAGCAATGCAGAGCAAATAACAAATCTTACTTCTATTATACTGATTTTTATTCCCTTATTAATCATTTTCATTAAAACAAAGTTCCGTAAATTGAATTTCCATAAAGCAAGGGATTACTATATTTAAGAAATTAGTAATACCTAAATTAAAATGAAATATTGGTTGCACCCTTCTTATAAAGGTTGCCTAAAAGTTTTTAGTTCAACACCTAATAAGGACATTTAAGAAAAAATAACTTACCTTTTAAGCTCAGTGGGTGATCTTTGTCCTTAGTCTCCATAATAAATTAGTTCAATGCAGAAGCTAACCTGGTTTGACAATGTTAGAAACCCTTGAGTGAATGAAAACCAGGAAAAAAAATAAAATATATATATATATAAAACCACAAAGGAAAAGAAACACAGAGTGGTGCTCAAGTGCTTTCATCTAATGACATCCTCAGGATGTTCCTGAGGATGTCATTAGACAAAAGCGCTTGAGCACCATTCTGTGTTTCTTTTCCTTCATGGTTTTATTCATCATAAATATTTTTCATGTTACTTTCGTGAAATAATCATATATATAATATATATATTAGGGTGACACTTATTTTCGAAAGTTTGAATTTTTATCGGGACGGGCGCGTTTCTGGTTCCATTTTGTCAAAAAATATCGTGTGTAAAATATTTTTGAAATAAAACAATATTTAGAACTGCCTCAATACGGTCAAAGTTTGTATATTTTCTCGAAAAGTAAAAATTTTAGATCATGATGTTCTATGCCTCTAGCAAATAAAATATCACTTCTAGTTTGTTCAAGCTACTAATCTTGACCTAAAACATATAACTGGACTTCATACTTTCAACTCTAGGTCCCCCTCAACTCGAGTATTAGCCCCTCAAGGGGAGGGGGGGGGGTGTATCATGGGCGCCCATCTCCCTCTCATTGTTGCCTACTTTGCAGAGGTCACGGTGGACTTGCGGGTGGTTGGGAAGTCACAGCGGTGCTTCTCGACCACTTGTAAGAGGAACTGCCTTTGGTCTTCACTCTTGGTAAGGGCCAGGTTGAAAGACTGCATCAATGCCACCCCGCGCTCCGCGAAGTCATTGACAACTTGAAGGGCCTGGACTCGGCGGGATGCGGCGATGAAGGCTGGGTCCATCCGCCACTCCTCCGGATCCTTGAGCAGGAAGGCGGTGCTGATGTCCAGAACCTTGAAGAACTCCTTTGATGTAGTCATTGTGAACTTGGCCAATGTATTGTTGGCGATTGAGGCGGTGGACAGGTCCACATTGATACGCCGTGGGGGATCCTCCGATCCTTCCTCTTCTTCCATCGCTTTAATCATCTCCCGCTTTGTCGCCAAGTCGATACCCTCGTCGAAGATGGCCAGGGTGACGAGGTGCTCGCTCAAGTACCATAGGTGCCTGGCGAAGACTGTCGCCGTCGCCTTGGCCACCGCTGAGTCCGGATAATAGACGAGGGCCTTGAGCAGCGCGAGGTCCGCGGCTGGGGCCGTTGCCGGGAGCGGCGCTTTGTACCAGGCCGTCACGTAGATGGACACGGCGAAGATGGTGAATCGCCGGATTCCAGCCGCTTCGCCTGACGACATCTGAAACTGTTCCCGGAACAGGAACAGTTTGATGGCATAGATGACTTTTGCCATCCAGCGCGTGCGATGGAAGGCGCCGGGACGAGCGAACCGGGCACCCCGCTTGTTCGGACCGCCCAGCACAATTACAGAGAGCTCCAGAAGTTCCCTGTAGTCATCACGTGGATGTTGACTGTCGAGGAGGCGGCTGAATTCGATCAGCAGGTCGTCGCGGGCGTCCTTCAGGTGCTGCGGCATGGTTCCATCCTCGAAGGGCTTCGCTTTGGTTTGATCGATGAAGTCCCACTGGGCGGCGAATAGTTTGAACAGGAGGATGTCAGGACCAGTAGAGGGACCGAGGCACGCCGTGAATGCCTTCTCGCACACCAGTTCGTGGATGTGGTGGCGGCAAGCCAAATGAAGCACTGTCTTCTCGAGTTTCTGCTCAATGATATAGCAAGCTCCTCCTGAGAGTCCTGTGTTTGAGGCGGTGGTGTCAAAAGAGAGGGCACAGATCCGTCCCTTGATGTCCCAATCCTCGAGGGCAGAGAGGACGGCTTCCGCCATGGCGCGGGGTGCCGTCGGGGAGGCTGGGCACAGCCAGAAGCTTGTCGACGTTCTCCCCAGACACCAGAACTGGAAGGCGATCTTCAGCAGGGCCTCCGTCAGCCGCTGGTACGATTTTCCCGTCCCAGTGAACGGTCAGCGGCACAGTAGGATGGAAGGCTGCCTTCATTTCCGCTGCTGCCATAGCACGGAACTTTGCTCGGTCGCGGCGGGAGGATTCGCGGTTCAAGACCAGCTCCTCAGGGTCGTGGCCCAAGCTCCTCGCAGCCGCCGACAGCAAAAAAACACCTTCTCGGTCGGTAAGTTTCATCCGATCCATCGCTGCGGAGAGATCAGGGGTGATCATCTTTTTCGACGCGCGGAATCGCTTGGGTGGTAAAGGGGTCGTAGATGCTTCTGCATTCGACGTGGACGGGCCCGGGAGAGAGAGCTCTTCCTCTTCTTCTCGGCGACGACGCCGTGTCGGTGACCGAGTCGGGCTGCTTGCACCTGAGCTGGAGCTCGATGCCAGTTCGACGAGTTCTTCTCGGCTCTCTCTGTTCGCCCTTTCATCATCTTGCCGGCGGCTCCTTTCCGCTTCCTGTCTCCTCGCACGCTCCTCCTCAGTGTGCAGCGTCATGTCACGTGTGGAGGAGATGCGGCCGCGCCGCACCTCGGCCCTTTGTCCCGTCAGGAACTCCCTGTCCTCTTCGATTGTGATCATCGACATCGCCTGTTCGTGTGCGATGTCGAAGAGGCGGTCAAGGGATGAGAGGAACTCGGCCTCGTTCCTGATTTGGGTCACAGTGCGCCGTTTCGAGTTCTTGTTCAGAGCCCGCCACTTCTCGTACATTCGGAGAACCTTGTCCCTTGCGCGTTGGTCTTTCTGCGTAGGGGTCATTCCATGTCAAGTCAGCCACCTAAAACACTCACCCCTTTCAATTTTGCTCATACTTGGCACAATAGCAGATATACATGCCAAACTTAAATTCCCAAATTATTAGAGCTGACTGACCTTTGGTTACTGAGATACAAGGTCACAAAGTTGTGACATTTTGACCTTTTTTGCGTTAAATGACTATTTTCAAAACGGTGTAACTAAAATACTATTAAAGCTAGAGCATTGATTTTGGTCTCATTTTAAAGCTCTTTAGTAGCCCCTTGTTTATTGTCTCTTGTTAAATATCTCTACTGTGAAAAATAAAAAAATCCCTTCAAAAGTTGACCTTTGACCTTGAATAAAAAAAAAATACCTTCTCCTAAAAAATTCTATTCTTTTACATTAATACCTTGAGTCATGTACAACAAAATCCCAAGAAGCTGTAAGTGGCTGATAACTAGTTCAATGTATAAAAAATAATGAATTCAAGCAACATTTTGAAAAAAGTCATGACTTTGTGACCGTGTATGTCAGTAACCATTTTTGTCTAAGGTCAGCTCAATCTCTTACAAATAAAACCCATATCTAATACTATCTGCAGCCTTCTACAAACAAGCAAATGCTTATTTTTAAATATTTGTTCTTTACCCACCTCACCTGTATGTTGTGCATGTATGTGATGGTTTCCAGTAGTTGACAAGATTCTTGTGGGCCACCCAATTTTTTGTGATTTCTAGAAGAGAGAACAATTTTTAATGTATACCTAGATAGCTACCTAATTAACAAATACAAGTAACATATTAAAATGTACATACAATATGTATAGGTATAGTGCTCATTGATTTCCATTTATCACAACTTAAAATGTATGCAGTGTATATATAGTTACATGACCATTTTAATTTTGAATTCTTACCTTTCTGTGTTGTAGATCTGCCAAAGCTTTGGATGCCTTCAAAGTAACTTCTTTGCAAATCCTGTATGTTCGTCCATTAGTAGTAGATGCCTCAACTTGTGTTAGAATATCTGAATATGGTAAGATTAATTCATCTGGTCGACCAGGATACACAAATGATGGGTTTGGGCCATGAGGATGAAGGAATGTGACTTTTACTTCTCTATTCTCTGGTATCTTTTCCAGCACATATGCCACCCACCAATGGCCATCATATGCAGCAGTAACAAAACCATGTATTTTCTCCTCAGTCACAACTTCTTCCTTTTCAGTAACTTTCTCAATATTTGAATAATCTGATAATGAATAATGTTTAACCTTAAGAGAAGTCAATGAAACTGGCTGTAAATGGTGTAATTTCTGTGTACCAGCAATAGTCCTTGCAGTTGAGTGTCTTTCTCGGAGAAGTTGGCTTTCCTCTTCATGCTCTTTATTGGTTGAAAAAGGACATTTTATATTTACAATATTTTCACTTGCAAATGTATATAACTGTTCTGCAGTAAGGATCTGTTCATCATAAGGTCGTTGTAGACTAGCTTTTGCAGCTAATCTCTTAACTGTGCCTCCAACACCATCACAGGGTCCCTTTCCACGACTTGTTGCAAAAAAAATTCCATTCTGCCTCAATTCCAAAATCATCTCTGTGATGGCAAAGATTCAAAAAGTTTTTGCAGTTCTTATACTGTCCTGCACACCCATCTGAAAAGTAAATTATTTTGTGGATGGAACCGATGGATGAGATATTATCTTTTAGGAATTTTATCAGATGCTTTTGAAACAAATGTACAGCAACTGTGTTATGGATGTTACACTCTGAAATAATAACAAAGCTAAGGTGAGCAATCTCATCTTCCTTTTTATAGTAAATAACAAATGGATGTAGAGTAGCCATCTCATTGTTCCAGTGAAAGCTCTGAACCTCATCTTGAAGAATAAAGGAATAATTTTCAGCAAAATCACACACAGCAAGGACCTCACCATCTTTCAAAGACATTTTTGTTTCACGGTAATAAGTTGCTTGCATCTTTGTCTTGAAGTCATGTATCTGGTATTCTTTCAGTTGGTTATAGAATTGGTCAATATATTCATCTGTATTCAGTTCTACTGATTCAAGATTTGACCGATCTGTATTGGTCCACTTTTTAAAATTTATGATATCAATGAAGTTGTTTGTAAATATGTCCAGTAGTCTGTTTTTTAAATCTGATGGATCTCCACATTGTTCACATTGTCTGAGGCAGGATTGCATTCCATAAAGGCAACACAATGACGTACATTCTTAATAGGTGTGTCATCATTTGCAGTTAGTTTTTCTAATTCAGCTCCTACAAACATAAATTTGGCATTCTGATGAATTGTACAGACACATACTGAGTGAGTTCCTGTTGCTCCAGCAATAACACACTGCTTTGGACGCAATTCTGCAAATTTACTGAATCCCACCTTAACCAAAGGATTTCTTTCTTTGAAAATATGATAGGCTTCTTTTAAATTGCAAAGTAAAAGATGCTTTTGCAAATGTATCCTTCCTCTTTCATTGTCAATGATACTACAATAGTCTTTCTTTCCTGGCATTGTTCTACTGATGTCTTCTGAAAGATAAAATGCTTTAATAGCATCAACAGTATCCTGTTTAATTCTTTTCCCACCCTTTGGATTTGGGTCTGAAAGGACACCTTTTTCTTCAACTATTTTTTTAGCAATAGATGCTGTATGCCTTGTTGTGTTAAATTCTGAAGTAATTTTCCTAATGCTCCAACTTTTGGGCAATACAGTGAGGATTTTTATTTTATCACTTCTTTTAGTATTTTCATTTTTGAATTTTTCCTTGAGTTGATTTATTATTTCTAAACAGTCTACATCTCCAGATGGCTCCTTAAATTGTGAGTCAGAAATCTCTTTTCCTGCAACTGTTTCCATTCTCTTCTTAACTGTCTCTGTCACCTTGCTTAGTTTTTTAGCTCCATATGACTTTTGCTCTACAAGCTTTCTCTTTTTTATGGGTGATTCACCAATTGAAACAAAAGAAGCATTCAAAGTACACATCTCATGGTTTTGCTCTGAAGTTGATGCATCACTATTGTCAACATTTTCAATTTTCTCAAGATCTTCAGGTGGTTCACTACTACAAGAAGAATCATCATTTATGTCTGAATTCAAAGTGCCTATTCCTTTCTCAGGCAAGGACTCAAGATGTTCTCTACACTTCTTACAAAGTCTGTGATGTAGTGTTAAGTGCAGATCGGGAAACTTATTTACAAGTTCCTGTGGTACAATTCTCAAACTCTTCTTTCGACACTGACTTTTATGATGCAGCAAAGGATCAGCACACTTCTGTTTCAGTTTTAAATGTTCCATGTTTGTACTCTGAAATCACAAAAGCACAAAGAAAATCCTGAAAAGAAAACAATGAACAATTAATGAATTATTAAATAAATTTTTATATATGTATTTAGTAAAAATAAATTAACTTTAACTTGAAGTCAGGAGTCAACTCTGTAAAGTTGACAGTACTTATATACTAGTTGGGCCTTTGGATCAGCGCTACTCCAGTAGATTTGGGGCTGTCGAGGGGTTTAACCCTGGTTGTCTTTTAAAAGACTTCTTTTGGCACAGGTCACAAAAAGGTTTTTGAACTAATAATGTTAAGTTGAACTAAGTCTTCACTGACACTATATCAGAACAGAACTTTTAAATAAATGAACTGACAAAAAAAATCTAAAATTGAAGAATGATGCCAACTTCATTTATTTTTTATACATTGAACTAGTTATCAGCCACTTACAGCTTCTTGGGATTTTGTTGTACATGACTCAAGGTATTAATGTAAAAAAATTGAATTTTTTAGGAGAAGGTATTTTTTTTTTATTCAAGGTCAAAGGTCAACTTTTGAAGGGATTTTTTTATTTTTCATAGTAGAGATATTTAACGAGACAATAAACAAGGGGCTACTAAAGTGCTTTAAAATGAGACCAAAATAAATGCTCTAGCTTTAATAGTTTTTTAGTTACACCATTTTGAAAATAGTCATTTAACGCAAAAAAGGTCAAAATGTCACAAATTTGTGACCTTGTATCTCAGTAACCAAAGGTCAGTCAGCTCTAATAATTTGGGAATTTAAGTTTGGCATGTATATCTGCTATTGTGCCAAGTATGAGCAAAATTGAAAGGGGTGAGTGCAAAAAGTGCCATTTTGTGGCTGAGTTGACATGGAATGACCCGTAGGAATACGGGACCGCTCCCAGAATTCCTTGACTGCGGTCACTGTCTCAGCGGCTGCTTCCTTGATCGGCTTCTTGACGTCAAGGTGAAGGTGGAAAAAGTACTGAAGCGCCTGCTTTCCCGTAGGCAGCATGCTTCCTGTGATGCTGTGGTCCACGGTCCCCAGGAGATAGACTGCTGTTTTAGATCTTGTTGCCGAAGCCATCACGTCGTTTCAGAACTCACTGAAAAAGAGAATGAAACACTGTTAGTGTTGGCAAAACTCGTCCTAACCCATTTTCTACTTAGAATAACATGTTCTTTCGCCTGTATCAATATTTGGATAAACTCGTGTTACACCTTGTATAATACCTCATTTTAGTCTTCTGTACACCAGTGCGGAAGACTAAACCAACGACTCTGACCGTCCGTCTGTCTGTCTGTTATCATTTTTCAACTCAGAAACTACAGCAGCTATCGAAACGAAAACTGACATGATAACAGAACGCCATGAGTACTTTTTGACAAAAAGTATAAACTTTGACCTCGTTGAGGCAGTTCTAATTATTATTTTATTTCAAAAATATTTTACACACAATGTTTTTAGACGGAATGACACCAGAAATGCGCCCGTCCTGATAGAAATTCCCAAAAAATGAAAAACACCCCAAATAAGTGGCACCCTAATATATATATATATATATATATATATATATATATATATATATATATATATATATATATATATATACACAGTCAGACAAAGGAGAGGAGAGAGGAGGGGCAAAACGCTTGACCTTTGTGAAATGAAGAATCATCATAGGGAACATTTAGATCTTTTCCATTTCATGTACTGTTTCCAATTTTGTTAAAAATAAGATATTTAATGTAGATTTTTACACTGATTTAAAAAATGTAAGTCTTTTTTTTTAGGAAATGAGCAGTTCAAAGGTTATGTTTGTTATTGTAATTTTGTATTAGGTCAAAAACTATAATAATATAACTGAAAACTAATACAAGAGTTATTGTATTCTTTAGTAATATTGGCTTATGTCTAAGTATTTGTGTGAATAGATTTTGACCATTATTTTTCTGTCCAGCTAAGTCAACTAAATGCCCGGTTAGGTCAACTAAATGCCCAGTTAGGTCAACTAAATGCCCGGTTAGGTCAACTAAATGCCCGGTTAGGTCAACTAAATGCCCGGTTAGGTCAACTAAATGCCCGGTTAGGTCAACTAAATGCCCGGTTAGGTCAACTAAATGCCCGGTTAGGTCAACTAAATGCCCGGTTAGGTCAACTAAATGCCCGGTTAGGTCAACTAAATGCCCGGTTAGGTCAACTAAATGCCCAGTTAGGTCAACTAAATGCCCGGTTAGGTCAACTAAATGGCCAGATTAGTTACTATTTAAAGCTAATATAATGTATTTTGCAACGTGAAGCTATTTTAATTTAACAGTGTTCAATCGTTAATTGAGAATACGTAAAAATTATTATGAACAAGTTAGTACTAAGCAATCAGATATCTGTTAATAATAATTTTTATAAAAAATTATTGTAAGTTACGGTATTAAAACAAACACACACACACACATACAGTTTACAACACAGTGTGAGTGTACACGTGGTACCTTCCTAGCAGCTGTACAATGACAAAGGAAGAATAATAGTTTTAGTTGGATCTGTTTTGCACTGACACAGATGTTTTGCTCTATTATTGAACAATGCTACTGCTGGCTAGTTTACTTACCTATTAGCCATACGAAAGAATATATAGTATATGCTTGTTTCAAATTGAGTCATATTAAAAATTATTTACAGGATATTCGGCACTAACCGGATATCCTGCCGGATACCAGATATCCGGTATCCGGAAAAATTACTATCTGGCACATCCCTAAACTAAATGCCCAGTTAGGTCAACTGTACACCCTTGATGATTGGTTAAGTAGTAATATTTTCGTTAGTTTTAACGAAAATATCACAACTTAACCTAACCAATTGTCAAGGGCATTCAGTTAACCTAACCTAACCTAACTTTTGAACTGCTCATTTCTCCAAACAAAAAGACTTACATTTTTTAAATCAGCTTAAAAATCTACATTAAATGTCTTATTTCCAACAAAATTGGGTAAATTTATAGTATTACACCCGTCTCCCTTTGGAGGTGAAATTTATGTTTTTCCTATGGTTTTTGATGTGCTTTGAACGAATCTGACCTTCAAAACCGTCGGAAATGACTCGTTTTTGAGATAACCCCCCTCCCCCCAGCCGGCAATCGAAAACGAGTCATTCCCGACGGTTTTGAAGGTCAGATTCGTTTAAAACACATCAAAAACCATAGGAAAAACACAAATTTCACCTTCAAAATTGACCTAACCTAACCTATCCTAAATCACTTATAGTCTTGTAGGCAGCCCAGGAATCACTATAAATCACAGAACCAGGCCTAATGTACTTCTGAATGAGTGGAATGAGTGGAATGAGTGTTCCATTCCGGTACGAAAGTAATTCGAAATGGATGGAGCGCAGTGATTGGGCAGACATGTAATGAACACACAAACGAACGTACGAACACACTAGATACACACCAAAAAAATGTTTATATCTCGAAAACGAAGCATTTGCGACAGAAACGCTATAGAAGGAAAGTGTCTTAGAATTAAAAAATCTACTTAATGAACATATAATAATTGCTGGACGTTAGACGGGTGTAATACTACCCAAAATTGGAAACAGTACATGAAATTTGTGACGACTTTGTGAAATCATACCAGTATATATATATAGGCTACATTGTGGCCAATGTCATAACACCACTTCCTGGAGATCAGCGAAGTTAAGCGACATTGGGTCTGGGTAGTAGTTGGATGGGAGACTGTCCTCTGCACCCAGATTATGCAGCGACCTGTGGTTCGGATCCCATATAAAGTTGTAGGTCCAATCCATCATATGGCCTCAGATGTTGCAAATGAGGTTAAACAACCCCAATAAAAAGAAATATACATATATATATATTCAAAACAAATTAAATACGGTTGGCATTCGAAAAAGTTTCAAACAACGCAGGAAAAAGGTCAGAAAACCCTTGAAATACCCTCAACCATCGAAAGGAAAGAAACAGGAATAAAAATAAATAAATAAAGAATTTGTGTGGGTATTTCTTCTTACGCTAATTAAGGAATAGCATGGATATGGGTCCAAATTCTCACTTAATCTGTAATTTGTGCAATTTAGTAACAACGGAAAACTTAGCGATTAGATATGATTTCTGCCAATGATTAAATGACTTTAACTGCATGAATTGGAATGATAGGGAAATAACTCTTTTCTCGAATGCGAAACACGTCATGGGGATCAAATTTCTATGTGGCGCATGTACACAGACTGTAAATTCTTTCGCAGTCTTTAAAGAAATGGAGATAGCAAGCTCGAAAGTTACAAAAAAGAATGAGATAATGGGGACACATGGGTCCTGAATGGTCCCAACGAAAAACCAGGTGGATATGAGAGAAGATGAAATAACGAATAACAGCATAATAACGAACAACAATTTAATAACAAATAACGATATAAAAAAAAAAACAATATAATACGGAAGGAAGACATAGATGAAAGGAAAGAAATAAGTAAAAGTTATAAAGTAGACAAACGGTCCAACAAGCGAAATGATAAAAAGCTAGCTAATAACTAAAAATGTAGAAAATAAACAGCCAAAGAAAAATAATGATAATGCCAAAACTAAGAACTTGGAAAATAATAAGAAAGAAAGCAGAAGCGTAGAAAATATCGTATGCAAATACCACGCGAAAGGAAACTGCAGATATCGGGATGGGCAAAGCATATATGCACATCCCACATTATGCAAAATGCATTACACAAGTAGATACTGCAACTTTGATAAGAAATGCATGTTCCACCATCTTACGGTCTACAACACTTATGAAAGATATGGGAGTTGCAAATACAAAAAAAAAAAAAGTTGATACCACCACCCTCAAAGGAACGCAACGAGGGAACAGAAAAAATGAACATCAAAGAAGAGTGCCAATTTTTTAGACGCAGCCAACACATTTCAGCTGCTAAATACTCTCCAGCAAGTACAAAGCCAGCTGACAAATATAAATATAGGAATCCGAGAGCCGCACAGAAGGTACGAACAAAAGCACTTCATGCGTTATCGGGACAACAGGTACCGACAAAGATAAAAAGAGGTAAATTCTCGGAGGACCACAAGGCAACGAAACCAGCACCCCCATTGGAAAACAAATTGGAACCACCTGTATGCGAAAAAGAAAGAAAAAATAAAAATAATCCTAACCAACATACAGGGCCTTAAATCAAACCATTCCACGAACAAAGTTGTATACCTGAAAGGACTCATGCAAGAAGCCGGAGCAGACTTTGCATGCCTCACGAAAACTTATCTAAAGGACTGCCAGGCGAACTGTGAAAATTGCGAGTCCTGTATTGACAAAAAAGAAATACAAATTGACAACTATAACATCCTCCGAGCCGACAGAACAATGAGACGTAAAGGAGGATGTGCTATTTACACAAGCGAAAGGGACAGAGCAGAAATGGCTGTAAGTACCTCAAACAACAACGTAGAATGTGTAGCAGCAAAAATTGAAAAATTGAATATGGTACTAATTGTAATGTACAGACCCCCCAAACACGCCAACCTCAAAATTTTCAGATTCCATTACAGAGGTAAGAAACTTGGTAAAAGTTCTACACTCTCCAGCCCCAAATATTTTTCTCTGTGGTGATTTTAATTTCCCATTCATGAAATATAAAAGGATTGGAAAAAATATATGTACACACCAGGACAAGGGGGGCACAAGAGAAAACCAGGAGCAGGTAAAAATGCTACTAGCTTTAGCTGATGAATTTATGTTAATGCAAGAAATAACAGAAAACACAAGAAAAACAACTGCCTAGATTTGGTATTCACAAACAACAGTAATCTAATTGATAATATAGAAATATCCCCAACTATGATATCAGACCACAACATAATTGAAATAACTACTAATATAAAGGCAACAGTAAAGGAAAGATCATGCACAACAGAAAGAAGCAAATTCAAAAATTTTAATTTTCAGTCCAAAGCTATAAACTGGGAAGATGTGACATCCAGCATGGAAGTAATAGATTGGAAAACCATTTTCGAGGCCAAGACAATGGAGGAGATGCTAATGACATTAGAGAAGACGTTAGAAATTGTGGAAAAACATGTCCCAAAGATACAACAGAGAGGAAAGAGAAGCAGGTTCAAAAGACAAGAGAGGGCATTGTTCCGAAAGAGAAAAAGAGTGACTGCAAAATTAAGTAATTGTAAAGATAACAACAGAAAAATATTAAATGATAAACTACAAAGTATCGATGTCGTCATACAGGAACTAATCAAGAAGCATACAGAAAAAGATGACGACGCTATAGAAGCAATAAAGGCTAACTCAAAGTACTTCTATAATTTCGCAAAAAGAAAATCGAAAAGCCATGCGACTATTGTACCTTTAAAAAATGAGAACAGTGATTTATCTGATGATCTAACAGAAGTATCTGAAATATTAGGAGCTCAGTATGAATCACCTTTCAGTATCCCAGAAACTGACAAATTGATATGCGATAGAAATGCGTTCTTTGAAGAAGAACCACAAGGGGAAAGTATAACGGATTTAGACTTTACGACGGATGATATTACACAAGCCATAGGGAAACTAAAAAAACACTCAGCAGCAGGACCGGATAAATGGAATGCCACACTGATCAAAAACTGCAAGAATGCAATCACTGAGCCCCTATACTAGATATGGAGATGATCATTAGACACGGGAGAAATACCGGGCATCCTGAAGAGCGTGAACATAGTCCCAATATATAAAGGAGGAGATCAATCCGAGGCCAAAAACTATAGGCCAGTATCGCTTACATCTCATCTCACTAAAATATTTGAAAGAATAGTTACAGAAAATCTATGACTTTTTGGAAACTCAGAAAAAATTCAATGATAACCAACACGGGTTTCGGTCAGGCAGATCATGCCTATCACAACTAATGGAACACTACAACAACATTATTGATTCACTTGAAAGTAATGAAAACTATGATGTACTATGCACAGACTTTGCTAAAGCATTCGACAAGTGTGACCACGGAATCATAATACATAAACTGAAATATATGGGAATAACAGGAAAAGTAGGGAAATGGATATATAATTTCCTTAGTGAGCGGAGGCAAGTCGTTACAGTACAAGGAGTATCTTCATCAGAAGTCCTCAGCTCAGTACCACAAGGACAGAGCTGGGCAGTATTTAAATACATTTGTATTTAAATACGTATTTAAATACATTTGTGTATTTAAAACTGTATTTATAAATACATTGTTTTTCATGTATTTAAATATAGTATTTAAATACTTTAATGAGTATTTAAATACAATGTATTTAAATACTCAAAATATAAAAATGTAAATACTTTTACTGGTTTAATACACGTTCTGTACTACAGAATATATTGGCATTTCTACAAGATTCCGATCGGACCATCAACAGTTTGGGAAAACATCCTCTCATAAAAAGACTGTTCCTCCGCTATAACACGACATTACCATCTTCGGCACCGGTAGAGCGAATATTCTCATTCGTGGGAATCACTTTGACTCCCAAAAGAAACTCTCTTTCAGACAAAACTTTTGAAAGATTGGTTTTGATCCGCAGCAACCGTGAAATAAAAGAGAATTCGTAAGGTGCCTTATGTTTATGTTTACGTCTTATGTTTACGTTTATGTCTCATCTACTCATTAATTGTTACTCATTTTGCAATGATATAATGAGTATAATATGTCACTGGTTGAACATCGTAAGTTCTAAGTTCTTTTGTTTTTGTTTTGTTCTAAAAAGGGAAATATATAATCGGAAATTAGATTGTACTATTTCTTTATCCTTTATCAAGCATTTTATATTGTTGTTACTCATGAATTAGTGAATGCATATGTTAAAATTTGTATGTATTTAAAATGTATTTACAAATGTATTTAAATACAATTGATGTATTTTGTATTTAGTATCTAAATACATTCGTAAAATGTATTTAGTATTTAGTATTTAAATACATTTCTCCCATGTATTTAGTATTTAGTATTTAAATACATTCAATGTATTTATTGCCCAGCTCTGCACAAGGAACAGTATTAGCTCCACTACTCTTCATAATCATGCTAACTGACATAGATGAGGACATTACCAGAGACAGCACAGTAACATCCTTTGCGGATGACACAAAGATAAGTAGAAAAATAAGAAACCCAGAAGACATAGGATCTCTACAAACCGACATAAACAGAATCTACAAGTGGATGGAAGACAACAATATGAAGTTTAACACCGAGAAATTTCAGCTATTACAGTACGGAAAAAGAGAAGACCTAAAATCCATGGGAAATTATACCCCAAATGGACAGGAAATTCAGAGAAATTCCAGAGCAAAAGATTTACGGGTTGTAATGACAGATGATGCGAAATTTGAAACGCAAAATAAGATAGCAGTAAACAGAGCAAAGAGAATAACGGGTCAGATATTGAGAACCTTTAAACGAAGGGATAGGAATGTAATGATTCCTCTACTGAAAACCCTGATAATACCCAAATTGGAATACTGCTCAGTCCTAACATCTCCATATAAAAAAGAAGACATTAGACAGCTGGAGGGGATCCAAAGAAGCTTCACAGCCAAAATCAATGGGTGCAAAGAACTAAATTACTGGGAAAGGTTATGAGAACTAGATCTATATTTACTGGAAAGGAGAAGAGAGAGATACAGTACACCATTATTTACACTTGGAAAATAATGGAGAAACTAGTCCCTAATCTTACTCTGAATCCCATAACTCCCCAAACAATGGTGGAAAGTAAAAGCGGTAGACTGTGTCGTATTCACAAATTGAAGGCGAGACAGGGAACATCCTTAACCCTGAAAGAAAATAGTTTTGTAGCGAGAGGACCAAAACTGTTTAATCAGTTGCCCAAAGACCTACGAAACACGAAGGGAGTTGCAGTGGAAATCTTCAAAAGACTAGACTAGACGCCTGGCTCAGAACAATCCCTGATGAGCCGGGCGTACCTGGCTATGTAAGGTGGAGAGCGCAAGAATCCAACTCACATAGCCGGGCGTACCTGGCTATGTGAGGTTTAGAGCGCAAGAATCCAACTCACTACTTCACCAGGCCAACTCAAGAGGAGGGGCAACAAGCTTGACCTTCACAAAATGAGAAATCATTGCACAGAACCTTTGTAAGGTTGTAAGGTGTGTGAGTGTGTGTGTGTGTGTGTGTGTGTGTGTACATATACATGTGTGTGTGTGTGTGTGTATATATATATATATATACACACATATATATAATATATATATATATATATATATATATATATACACACACATATATATATATATATATATATATATATATATATATATATATATATATATATATATATGTGTGTGTGTATATATATATATATATATATATATATATATATATATATATATACACACACACACGTGTGTGTGTGTGTGTGTGTGTATATATATATACATGCCCCGCAAGGGGGTTCTAAGCTCGTGCTCTTTGTGCTCGTTTGTACGTGCTTGTTCCAGGAGGTTTCGTGTGCGCCTTCCCGGCCCTAGCACCCAAGGATGATGGGGCTCGACCTTGCAGTCCTTGTCATCAGTGGCGTAGCTAGAGTTTGTGCCGCCAGGGGCGGTCCTTGAGTTTGCCGCCCCCCTGAAACATAACACAATACACATAACAAACATACTTAAACAAAAAGTGAAAACGGCGTATAGAAAAAAACCTGTGAAAAATATTAGGACAACATGTTTACTTCTGAAGTGAAAAAATTAACTACAACATTTTACACAGTTATTTTTCTTGCTTTTCTGTTAGCAAAATCTTCGATGACATTGTCGAAGTCTATTTCGTCTGTCATTTGTTGTTCTATAGACAGTATGGCAAGATTTCTCAACCGCAAGGTGCTCATAGTAGATCTTAAGTAATTCTTTATCAGTTTTAGTTTATAAAAACTCCTCTCACAGCTAGCAACACTAACAGCAATTGTGAGAAAAATCCGCAGCAGTATTACAATATTTGGAATCGAGTTACCAAGATTATACTTTTGAATAAACTGCAAAAGTTCAAGGGGGCCTTCCTTCCACGTCTCTGTTTCGTCTTGCGTAGCAGCAACAGCAATAAAATGCTGAAGTCTTTTTCTCTCAACGAGGAACTCTTCCTTATCAATGTCATCGTGATCGTGATCTAGTTGACACTCATATTTATCATCCAAAAGATTCGACGGGGTAAGGAAGGCATATTTCTCAGCAAGTTCATGAAGCTGTTTGTGGTGCCGCGTTTGTTAGCGGGCTAGAGATAAAGTAAAGGCCAATTTGAGGCTTTATTCAACATAAACATAGCATAGATCTGAAACACAGAAAACAATAATTAGTAAAGACTTGTTACACAGAAAACAATAATTAGTAAAGACTCATTACATTCCTCTCTTCTTTTATAATACGTGATACATTGCACGGTAAGAAACAAAACGACAAGTTCAAGATATTTTGGAAGAAAGAAGAGTCTACAAGTTTAGGCGTTGAGCTGGGTATCTGATTCGAGTGCTTCTTCTCAGAGGGGGACTCGTCTCGGAGGTTACTGACACAGGTGGGCCTCTCTCGACTTCGACTGGAGTCGCTTCGACGGGAGCTGTTGGGACCGTGTGTCGGTGGATCTCAGCGGGTTCTGAGTCGTCCGTTAGCGGGGTGGAATTGATTGGCGGACTGGGTACGAGGGGTTCATAGTGATTCGTGTCATCCGTATTGCTACGTCCCGCCGGTGCCAGGTCCCTGATGGATACGGTATCTTCTCTCCCATTCGTATGCCGTATAAACGCGTAGTTGGGGTTTGCCTCAATTAACTCAACTTCCTCGACGAGGGGGTCGTTCTTGGATCGGCGAATGAATTGGCGAAGGAGTACGGTTCCCGGAGAAGACAGCCACGTCGGTAGTGCAGAACCGGTAGAAGTACGCCGCGGGTGCGTGAATAGACGCTCGTGAGGAGTTTCGTTCGTGGCCGTACACAGCAGCGATCTAATCGAGTGCAGCGCGTCTGGTAGGACAGACTCCCATTGCGACATCGGCAACTCGCGATCTTCTATGGCTAGTTTGATGGTGTTCATGATGATTCCATTGTAACGTTCGCATTGCCCGTTTCCTTGGGGGTGATACGGCGTTGTGCGACTAGTCGCGATACCATGTTTAGTTAGGAACAGTTTTAGTTCCGAAGACATAAATGATGTCCCTCGATCTGTGTGGATGTAAGAGGGAGTTCCGAAGGTAGAAAATAACTCGGTGAGACGGGCGATAACGGTTGACGTGTTCGTATCACGGCACGGGAAGGCAAAAGGAAAGCGTGAATACTCGTCGATTACTGTTAGGATGTAAGGTCGCGAAGTTGCGCTCGGAAGCGGGCCTTTAAAGTCGATGTTAAGTCGGTCAAACGGGGACATGGCCCGTATTAAGTGACTAACTTCTGGTTTATAGTACTGTGGCTTACATTTAGCGCATGTTTGGCATTCCGACGTAACTCGTTTGATGTCATCCACTGAGAATGGTAGGTTCCTAGCTCTCACAAAATGAGTCATTCGGCGGACTCCTGGGTGTATCAGATTAACATGCAGCTGGGCGAGGATATTCTTGGAGTAGCAGCGCAAAAGGATCGCGACAATGCGTCTGCGGCTCGGTTCTCGGGGCCCGGTCTGTATTTTATTGTGAATGAGTAGCCGGCTAGTTCTACACGCCAACGGAGAATCTTATCGTTCTTAATACGACCAGTAGCTTTTCCATCGAACATGAAAGATACGCTCCGCTGGTCGGTGACGACAGTAAAGTGTCGAGAAGCTAAGAAGTGCTTCCACTTGCGAATGGATTCGATTACAGCGTATGCCTCCTTTTCAACGATGTGATGGCGACGTTCTGTGTTATTCAGAGCGCGAGAAAAGAACGCCACCGGGCGGCCGTTCTGGGTGAGGGTGGCTCCGATTGCTGAAGAGGAAGCGTCCGTCTCCACAGTGAACGGCAGTTCTTCATCGATTGAACCGACGACAGCTTTCGAGATATCATCTTTGAGTGTTTGGATCGTTGATACTTCCTCGCGAGTTAATGGGAATGATGAAACGTTGAGCAGAGGTTTGATCTTGAGGGAATAGTTCTGAATCCATTTAGCATAGTATGCGAATAGTCCGATTACGCGTTGTAGAGACGACTTGTTGCGAGGAGTTTGAAGTTCTTGTAGTGGCCGGAGGCGTTCGGGATCTGGCCGCAATACGCCATGAGAGATAGAATATCCGAGCAGGTGCACTGATGTCATCGAAAGCTTGCATTTTTCCTTGTTTAGACTCAGATTTACTCGTTTAGCGGCTTCCCAGAAATGTTGAAGGTTCTCATCGTGCTCTTCCCAAGTGGTTCCGCAGATGGTGAGATCGTCGAGGTAGGCGTATGTTGATGATAAGTTGTTCGAGGATATGAATTCGTTCATGACGCGCTGGAAGGCCGCGGCTCCGTTAGTTACTCCCATAGGGATCCTTCTGAATTGGTATAGATTTCCGTCAGCCTCGAATGCTGTGAAAGGTCGTTCAGACGGATCGATTTCTACCTGGTAGTATGCGCTTGACAGATCAATTACGCTGTAGTATTTGTGTTGTGAGACTTTGTTGGCTATATCATCGATTCGCGGAAGAGGATATGCATCTAGCATGGTAAATCGGTTGACGATTTGAGAGAAATCGATTACCATGCGTTTTTTTTTTGTTTCGTTAGATGTGATGACTACTTGAGCAGGCCAGGGTGAGTTACTGGATTCAATTATCTCATCTCTGAGTAGCTTTTCGATTTCTTTCCCAATGAAAATTTTGTCCTCAGAGCAAAATCGTCTGGACTTCGTGGCGATGGGACGACAATCGGCAGTTAAGTTGCCGAATAGTGGTGGGGCTGAAATTCTTGATCGAGTAAGGCCGCATATATGGAGTGCCGGCTCCGGACCTCCGAAATTGATGTTCAATTCCTTGTGTCTGCTTAAGAATGGGGTACCGAGTATTATGTCAGCGCACAGATCCGACAAGACGGATAGTTCGAGCTTTTCGTAGTCGCGGTCTCCCATCGTAACCTTCACTGTACATCGACCTGAGATGGCTGCGGATAGATTAGGCGAAGCCATTGATACGACGCCCGAGTGCGGAAGAATGGGCAGCTCTAAGTGTTTGGCTAGATCCTCACGAATGAAGTTGTCCGAGCTGCCAGTATCCAACAAGGCGAGACACGAACGACCGTTGACGAGGATATCGACTGTTGAGTTGGTAGGCATGGAGGAGCTACACGATAGAGTGGTACTAATGGTCGCTAATGCTGCGGCTGAATGAGACGCTGTGGTTTTATCCTGTTTTTGACGTGCCGAGGAAGTACTTGAGCGGCAGACTTTGGCCCAGTGGCCGGTCTTTTCACATTTCGCACAGATAGAATCCTTTGCTGGACACCTGCTTCGTGGGTGGCGTCGAGACCCGCAGAAGAAGCACAGAGCGGCTTTGTTGTCGAAATTCGTAGCGGCTGAAGAGTTTGGGAGATCGTCTCCTTGGACGCAGGCAGGCCGGGCAGAGTCAGTAGTCGGCGACGGTTCGTGGTGAGAGCCAGTGGCTGCAACAGCACCGTAATGAGTGAGGTACGATTCTGAGTTTTTCTGGGCCTGATCTAATGTTCGAGCCTGGACGATAGCCTTTTCCAGTGAGAGTGTGTCATTTTCGAGTAAGTGGGTACGGATGGCGCTATCTCTAATTCCTCGGATGAAAGCGTCTCTCACAGATGAACTCCTGTTTTCGTCGGCGGAAACCGATTTGAAGTTGCAGTCATTGGCTAGTTGTTGAAGAATTTGCAAGTACTCATCGAGGGTTTCCTCGGGCTTTTGGTGACGGGTGGACAACAGGTGGCGAGCGCATACCTCGTTTGGCTTCTTGACGTAGGTGGCCTCTAAGGCTGCCATGGCATCCTCATAAGTAGAGCAGTCTTGAATGATATCAGCGACATCGGGGCCGATATGTATGAACAGAACCTCCAATTTATTGGGGTTGTGTTCGGCGATAGTACTCAAGAAATATTTGAATCCGCGTGACCATAATTTCCATAGTTTCCCAGCTTGGGGAGAATTCGGAGAAGTAATAAATTTATCCGAGCGAATCACCTTCTCCATGATATAATAAGATTACTGGATGAATATTTGCTTGCTGTATCTGAAAGGCCGACTGAATGGCTGATTGAAATGTTGAATAAATTGTGGTGCCGCGTTTGTTAGCGGGCTAGAGATAAAGTAAAGGCCAATTTGAGGCTTTATTCAACATAAACATAGCATAGATCTGAAACACAGAAAACAATAATTAGTAAAGACTTGTTACACAGAAAACAATAATTAGTAAAGACTCATTACATTCCTCTCTTCTTTTACAATACGTAATACATTGCACGGTAAGAAACAAAACGACAAGTTCAAGATATTTTGGAAGAAAGAAGAGTCTACAAGTTTAGGCGTTGAGCTGGGTATCTGATTCGAGTGCTTCTTCTCAGAGGGGGACTCGTCTCGGAGGTTACTGACACAGGTGGGCCTCTCTCGACTTCGACTGGAGTCGCTTCGACGGGAGCTGTTGGGACCGTGTGTCGGTGGATCTCAGCGGGTTCTGAGTCGTCCGTTAGCGGGGTGGAATTGATTGGCGGACTGGGTACGAGGGGTTCATAGTGATTCGTGTCATCCGTATTGCTACGTCCCGCCGGTGCCAGGTCCCTGATGGATACGGTATCTTCTCTCCCATTCGTATGCCGTATAAACGCGTAGTTGGGGTTTGCCTCAATTAACTCAACTTCCTCGACGAGGGGGTCGTTCTTGGATCGGCGAATGAATTGGCGAAGGAGTACGGTTCCCGGAGAAGACAGCCACGTCGGTAGTGCAGAACCGGTAGAAGTACGCCGCGGGTGCGTGAATAGACGCTCGTGAGGAGTTTCGTTCGTGGCCGTACACAGCAGCGATCTAATCGAGTGCAGCGCGTCTGGTAGGACAGACTCCCATTGCGACATCGGCAACTCGCGATCTTCTATGGCTAGTTTGATGGTATTCATGATGATTCCATTGTAACGTTCGCATTGCCCGTTTCCTTGGGGGTGATACGGCGTTGTGCGACTAGTCGCGATACCATGTTTAGTTAGGAACAGTTTTAGTTCCGAAGACATAAATGATGTCCCTCGATCTGTGTGGATGTAAGAGGGAGTTCCGAAGGTAGAAAATAACTCGGTGAGACGGGCGATAACGGTTGACGTGTTCGTATCACGGCACGGGAAGGCAAAAGGAAAGCGTGAATACTCGTCGATTACTGTTAGGATGTAAGGTCGCGAAGTTGCGCTCGGAAGCGGGCCTTTAAAGTCGATGTTAAGTCGGTCAAACGGGGACATGGCCCGTATTAAGTGACTAACTTCTGGTTTATAGTACTGTGGCTTACATTTAGCGCATGTTTGGCATTCCGACGTAACTCGTTTGATGTCATCCACTGAGAATGGTAGGTTCCTAGCTCTCACAAAATGAGTCATTCGGCGGACTCCTGGGTGTATCAGATTAACATGCAGCTGGGCGAGGGATATTCTTGGAGTAGCAGCGCAAAAGGATCGCGACAATGCGTCTGCGGCTCGGTTCTCGGGGCCCGGTCTGTATTTTATTGTGAATGAGTAGCCGGCTAGTTCTACACGCCAACGGAGAATCTTATCGTTCTTAATACGACCAGTAGCTTTTCCATCGAACATGAAAGATACGCTCCGCTGGTCGGTGACGACAGTAAAGTGTCGAGAAGCTAAGAAGTGCTTCCACTTGCGAATGGATTCGATTACAGCGTATGCCTCCTTTTCAACGATGTGATGGCGACGTTCTGTGTTATTCAGAGCGCGAGAAAAGAACGCCACCGGGCGGCCGTTCTGGGTGAGGGTGGCTCCGATTGCTGAAGAGGAAGCGTCCGTCTCCACAGTGAACGGCAGTTCTTCATCGATTGAACCGACGACAGCTTTCGAGATATCATCTTTGAGTGTTTGGATCGTTGATACTTCCTCGCGAGTTAATGGGAATGATGAAACGTTGAGCAGAGGTTTGATCTTGAGGGAATAGTTCTGAATCCATTTAGCATAGTATGCGAATAGTCCGATTACGCGTTGTAGAGACGACTTGTTGCGAGGAGTTTGAAGTTCTTGTAGTGGCCGGAGGCGTTCGGGATCTGGCCGCAATACGCCATGAGAGATAGAATATCCGAGCAGGTGCACTGATGTCATCGAAAGCTTGCATTTTTCCTTGTTTAGACTCAGATTTACTCGTTTAGCGGCTTCCCAGAAATGTTGAAGGTTCTCATCGTGCTCTTCCCAAGTGGTTCCGCAGATGGTGAGATCGTCGAGGTAGGCGTATGTAGTGCCTTGCACCACAAGAGTATTCTTTATTAGTGAAAACTGCCACAAATTGGCATGAGTGAAATATTTAAATATAAATAAATAAATAAATAAATACAAGTTAAATATGTCCAGTGATCAAATTTAATTCTTAAGAATTCAGTGTGGTGTGACTAGACATGAATGGGCTTTTAAGGATTATTTTGGCTGGTTGGTAAAATTATTAAGTAAAAACAAACTTGTGTGCAACGACAACACAAAGGACGCCACTTTACACATTATATTCGAAATCACCCCGCCAGCAAGCAAAGTTCCTTTGTGACAAGGTTGTCATTGTGGCTATTATCTTTTAGTTATTATCTTTGTTATTATTATCTTTGTTATTATATTATTATTACTATACTATTATTATTACTGTATTATTATTCATTATTATAATCAGTATTATTTGCAGACTGTTATATATTAGCCAAACGGGCCATTATTTAATCTCACCATTATAAGTCCATCAAAGTTGTTACGGGTAAAAATCCCCTTTGCATATACTCATTAATTGTTGTCAATAAAATATAAAAATTCATATTGATTTAATAATCAGTCCTTCCCTTCTTTTATTAAAATTAACTTTGCGCCGCAGTGCCGGATGCCAATCTAGTACTTGGGCGCTGGTGACCCTGGCATATAGTTAATTATCTACGTAAACTTGTAAAGGTCTAAATAAATAAAACTGGACTCTTACAATTGGTAACCTCCTGGAGTGACCAAACACCGTAATTTATGCAAAAAAAAATTTCTAAAAGTTTTTTCTCAATTTTTGTCAATATATTCAGTCTGCATCTATAATTTTATTAAATTCACTAGTACTAAGCACTCACCAAAGGACCAAGTTCTTGGGGATCAAACGCCAACAGCCTTCCTGAGGCATCTGCAAGACCTGGCTGGACAGACCAATGAAGACGATAAAAACTCACCCTTAATGCGACGCCGCTTCCTCAATGGTCTCCCTACTGCCCTACGGCCAATGCTCCGTTGTATGCCAGATGATACAGATCTCCTCACTATGGCCAAAACAGCTGATAAGATGATGATTGAAATCCACCTTGGCCAAGTAGATAACCACACCCATCACCCCCAAATCTGTGCCACGCAGGACGACAATCTGAGTCCGGCTGCACAAGGTCTTAAAGTATCCAATGAAATTCTACGAACACTTAAAGAAGAATTTAAAGCTCTCCGAATAGAGCTAGCTAACAACAGGGAACGAGAGAGAAGTTCTTCAAGACAAGGACGACCCTCTGGTCCAATTAGAGCCTCCCAATATGAACCTGGACAACGCCTCGTTCTCCTACAACCACAGCCACCGCAAACAGGTCAGTTGGTTGCTCCTAATCCAAATCTATTAGCCTTACCTCATCCTCAATCCTCAATCCCCTACTCAGCCCCATTCTCAACCTATTTCCTTACCACAGTCTACTGTTCATACCCCTCCTTGCTGGTATCATGAAAAGTTTAAAGATCGTGCAACGCGCTGTCTCACACCTTGCCCATGGACTCCTAACCCTCCTTTAAACTAACCAGGCTGGTGTCACAGGCGTCTGACGCTACAGCCTCTCAAGCCTCTCCTCCTATCCTTATCCTTACTTCAACTAACCCTACCACTACCTCATTTAACACTGTCAACCAACACCTACGTACGCAAGTAAAGTTAAAGAATCGCAACCTACTTATTCAACCACACCTAATTTAATACCCCCAACTAATTCTCCAAATACACACAAACTCCTTCCCACAGCAATACTAACCTTCTTCCACAAAATTTAATGATTCACAAACTACTGCACCACCTGGTCCAACATTCACCTTGCATGATCCACTTTCAGGCTATGCATTCCTTATTGACACTGGAGCTCAATACAGTGTTATTCCTGCAACAGCCGCAGACCGTGCAAACGGACCTTCTCCTTTCATTTTACGTGCAGCTAATTCTTCATCTATTCACACTTATGGACATCGTTCTATTTCAGTTTCTCTTGGACTTAGACGTGTTTTCCGCTGGATATTTCTTGTCGCGGATGTATATACTCCAATGTTAGGCTCTGATTTTCTTTCTGCTAATGATTTATTAGTTGATGTTCGTAGAGCACAATTAATTGATAATGTCACACATCTTTCAGTAATTGGTTCTCCTACCGTGCACCCCTCTTCATTATTGGCAAGTTCTCTGCCACAGTGCTCACCTGCTATAGAGCAGCTCCTAAATGAATTTTCTTCCCTTACTCAACCCTGTTCTAAGGATACCCCTATTAAACACTCTGTTGTCCACCGTATTGATACGGTAGGCTCACCTGTTTTCACCCGCCCACGTCGCTTAGCTCCAGATCGTCTTGCAATTGTGAGACGAGAGTTTGAACACATGCTTGAACTCGGTATTATACGGCCTTCAAGTAGCCCGTATGCCTCTGCTTTACACATGGTCCCAAAACCTACACCTGGAGACTGGCGTCCATGTGGAGATTATCGTGCTTTGAATGACAACACGATTCCAATCGCTATCCCCTTCCTCACTTACACGATTTTACTTCTGCTCTCCATGGCACCACAGTATTTTCACGCCTTGACTTGGTGCGAGCCTTTCATCAAATTCCTGTACACCCTGATGACATACATAAAACTGCAATAACAACCCCTTTTGGGTTATTTGAAATGACAAAAATGCCATACGGACTGCGTAATGCGGCCCAAACTTTTCAACGCTTCATTGATGAAGTGTTGAGAGGTCTCTCCTTCACCTTCACATATGTCGATGACATTCTCATCGCAAGTTCTTCTCCCTCAGAACATATTCAACATTTACGCTTAGTTTTTTCTCGGTTGGCAGAATATGGTGTATTGCTAAACCCTGAAAAATGTGTCTTTGCTGTAGATGAACTCACCTTCTTAGGACACAAAGTTACTTCGAAGGGCATTTCTCCTCTCGAAAATAAAGTATCTGTCATAAGGTCTTTCCCACAACCGCAAACTCAAAAGCAACTTCGCCGCTTCTTAGGGATGGTAAACTTCTACCATCGCTTCATTCCTCAGTGTGCAAACATTCTTGCACCCATAACCTCTCTTCTTCGCCAATCAAAAAGGGGCAGATCCACTGCAGTTCTGTGGAACCCCGAAGCTACCAACGCTTTTTCACAAGCAAAAGAGGCTATAGCACGAGCTACATGCCTTGTTCACCCTCAACCAGACGCTCCTCTGAACTTAGCCACTGATGCCTCTGACGTTGCCGTGTCAGGAGTGCTCCAGCAGCTTGTTTCAGGCGTTTGGGAACCTCTCGCATTCTTTTCACGCAAGCTCTCACCTTCACAAATGAGGTACAGCACTTTCGGTCGAGAGTTGCTGGCGATATACCTCTCCATCCGTCATTTCAGGTCATTCCTGGAAGGACGTGACTTTAGCATTTTTACGGATCATCGTCCGTTAATATTTGCTCTCCATTCTCAATCAGACTCTCATGCTCCTAATGAGCGAAGATACCTTGATTTTATTCTTCAATTTACTTCAGACATTCGACACATTTCAGGTTCTTTGAATGTTGTGCCGGATGCGCTGTCTCGCATCTCAGCAATTTCTGACCCTGGACACTCTCACATCACCTTTCAGAGATGGCTAAGGCTCAGTCCACGGATACAGACCTCCAAACTCTTATTAATTCACCCACTTCATTGCAAGTCCGCTCTTTACCAGTTGAACCCAAGTCAGACTTACTAATTTTATGTGACGTCTCGACTGAGCATATTCGACCGTTGGTCCCACAAGGGCTGCGAAGAGCTGTTTTTGCTAAACTCCATTCCCTTTCTCACCCGGGAATTAAGGCCACCCAAAAATTAATTGCAGCTAGGTTTGTATGGCCAAGTATGCACAAAGATATCCGCAATTGGACTCGATCTTGCCTTCAATGTCAGCGTGCCAAAGTTCACCGACACACAAAGTCAGAAATTGGTACCTTTCCTTTGCCAAAGGCTCGTTTTGAGGCCATACACCTAGACATAGTCGGCCCCCTCTATTCTTCTCGAGGTTATACCTATCTTCTCACTGTCATTGATAGGTTCACAAGATGGCCAGAAGCTGTTCCTTTGACTTCTTGTACTGCTTCTGCAGTAGCTCACGCCTTTGTTTCATGTTGGGTTTCCCGTTTTGGAATACCTGCAACCATTTGCACAGACAGAGGTGCTCAATTTGAATCGGCCTTATGGAAGGAACTCATGCTCCTTCTTGGGACTGAGCGCATCAGAACAACAAGCTATCACCCGCAATCCAATGGGGTGATAGAACGCTTCCATCGTCAACTTAAAAGTTCCTTGCGAGCCACTGATCCATCTACTACATGGGTGGACAGGCTACCCCTAATCCTACTCGGAATTCGTACTGCTCTGAAGACTGATCTTGCATGCTCTGCAGCAGAATTAGTTTACGGTACCACACTCCGGTTACCCGGAGAATTTTTCACACCTACACCCATTAACCCCGCATGTGATCCTGCTTCGTATGTTAAGACATTACGCTCTGTTATGAAGCAAATTCGTCCCACAGCACCTAGAACTTCCACCTCACAAACTACCTTCGTTTCCCCTGATTTACAAACTTGCACACACGTTTTCTTGAGACATGATGCTCACCGCTACCCTCTTCACTGTCCCTATGATGGTCCCTTCCTTGTGCTAGACCGTAGACCCAAAACTTTCATCATTGACAAGGTGGGCAAGCGTGAAACCGTTTCTGTGGACCGCTTGAAACCAGCATACCTTGATTTTTCTCCAACAAAAGATCCTATCCTCCCTCAATCTTCTGTACCTCCACCTCAAATACAGGTACAGCAACCTATCCTTCCTCAATCTTCTGTACCTCCACCTCAAATACAGGTACAGCAACCTATCCCTCCTCAATCTTCTGTACCTTCATCTCATATACAGGTACAGCAATCTACCCTTCCTAAATCCTATGTACCACCACCTCATCCGAGGGTACAACAATCTATCATCCCTCTTCCATTCTCCTTCATTATCGCAACCAACTGTCTTTGAACCAGCCAGTGGCTCCATCGCACAGGCACCAAGAATCCCCTTCCCCCAATGTCCCTACTGCACCTGTAGCACCATCCATGCCTTCAGAACCAGTGCTGCAGGATATTGCCATCCAAAAGCAAACAACGACTCGTTCTGGAAGAGTCATTCGTAAGCCAGTGCGTTTTGACATTTAAGTGTTTTTTTTTTTACCCCTGACAACCATGTTTTTGGGGGCAGTACTTGTAGTGCCTTGCACCACAAGAGTATTCTTTATTAGTGAAAACTGCCACAAATTGGCATGAGTGAAATATTTAAATATAAATAAATAATAATAAATACAAGTTAAATATGTCCAGTGATCAAATTTAATTCTTAAGAATTCAGTGTGGTGTGACTAGACATGAATGGGCTTTTAAGGATTATTTTGGCTGGTTGGTAAAATTATTAAGTAAAAACAAACTTGTGTGCAACGACAACACAAAGGACGCCACTTTACACATTATATTCGAAATCACCCCGCCAGCAAGCAAAGTTCCTTTGTGACAAGGTTGTCATTGTGGCTATTATCTTTTAGTTATTATCTTTGTTATTATTATCTTTGTTATTATTATTATTATTACTATACTATTATTATTACTGTATTATTATTCATTATTATAATCAGTATTATTTGCAGACTGTTATATATTAGCCAAACGGGCCATTATTTAATCTCACCATTATAAGTCCATCAAAGTTGTTACGGGTAAAAATCCCCTTTGCATATACTCATTAATTGTTGTCAATAAAATATAAAAATTCATATTGATTTAATAATCAGTCCTTCCCTTCTTTTATTAAAATTAACTTTGCGCCGCAGTGCCGGATGCCAATCTAGTACTTGGGCGCTGGTGACCCTGGCATATAGTTAATTATCTACGTAAACTTGTAAAGGTCTAAATAAATAAAACTGGACTCTTACACGTATGTTGATGATAAGTTGTTCGAGGATATGAATTCGTTCATGACGCGCTGGAAGGCCGCGGCTCCGTTAGTTACTCCCATAGGGATCCTTCTGAATTGGTATAGATTTCCGTCAGCCTCGAATGCTGTGAAAGGTCGTTCAGACGGATCGATTTCTACCTGGTAGTATGCGCTTGACAGATCAATTACGCTGTAGTATTTGTGTTGTGAGACTTTGTTGGCTATATCATCGATTCGCGGAAGAGGATATGCATCTAGCATGGTAAATCGGTTGACGGTTTGAGAGAAATCGATTACCATGCGTTTTTTTTTTGTTTCGGTAGATGTGATGACTACTTGAGCACGCCAGGGTGAGTTACTGGGTTCAATTATCTCATCCTGAGTAGCTTTTCGATTTCTTTCCCAATGAAAATTTTGTCCTCAGAGCAAAATCGTCTG
Organism: Bathynomus jamesi; assembly: GCA_023014485.1. NCBI lineage: Eukaryota > Metazoa > Arthropoda > Malacostraca > Isopoda > Cirolanidae > Bathynomus > Bathynomus jamesi. Next base: position 169,702 of record JAJOZX010005873.1, on the reverse strand, counting down.
GACTTCGTGGCGATGGGACGACAATCGGCAGTTAAGTTGCCGAATAGTGGTGGGGCTGAAATTCTTGATCGAGTAAGGCCGCATATATGGAGTGCTGGCTCCGGACCTCCGAAATTGATGTTCAATTCCTTGTGTCTGATTAAGAATGGGGTACCGAGTATTATGTCAGCGCACAGATCCGACAAGACGGATAGTTCGAGCTTTTCGTAGTCGCGGTCTCCCATCGTAACCTTCACTGTACATCGACCTGAGATGGCTGCGGATAGATTAGGCGAAGCCATTGATACGACGCCCGAGTGCGGAAGAATGGGCAGCTCTAAGTGTTTGGCTAGATCCTCACGAATGAAGTTGTCCGAGCTGCCAGTATCCAACAAGGCGAGACACGAACGGCCGTTGACGAGGATATCGACTGTTGAGTTGGTAGGCATGGAGGAGCTACACGATAGAGTGGTACTAATGGTCGCTAATGCTGCGGCTGAATGAGACGCTGTGGTTTTATCCTGTTTTTGACGTGCCGAGGAAGTACTTGAGCGGCAGACTTTGGCCCAGTGGCCGGTCTTTTCACATTTCGCACAGATAGAATCCTTTGCTGGACACCTGCTTCGTGGGTGGCGTCGAGACCCGCAGAAGAAGCACAGAGCGGCTTTGTTGTCGAAATTCGTAGCGGCTGAAGAGTTTGGGAGATCGTCTCCTTGGACGCAGGCAGGCCGGGCAGAGTCAGTAGTCGGCGACGGTTCGTGGCGAGAGCCAGTGGCTGCAACAGCACCGTAATGAGTGAGGTACGATTCTGAGTTTTTCTGGGCCTGATCTAATGTTCGAGCCTGGACGATAGCCTTTTCCAGTGAGAGTGTGTCATTTTCGAGTAAGTGGGTACGGATGGCGCTATCTCTAATTCCTCGGATGAAAGCGTCTCTCACAGATGAACTCCTGTTTTCGTCGGCGGAAACCGATTTGAAGTTGCAGTCATTGGCTAGTTGTTGAAGAATTTGCAAGTACTCATCGAGGGTTTCCTCGGGCTTTTGGTGACGGGTGGACAACAGGTGGCGAGCGCATACCTCGTTTGGCTTCTTGACGTAGGTGGCCTCTAAGGCTGCCATGGCATCCTCATAAGTAGAGCAGTCTTGAATGATATCAGCGACATCGGGCCGATATGTATGAACAGAACCTCCAATTTATTGGGGTTGTGTTCGGCGATAGTACTCAAGAAATATTTGAATCCGCGCGACCATAATTTCCATAGTTTCCCAGCTTGGGGAGAATTCGGAGAAGTAATAAATTTATCCGAGCGAATCACCTTCTCCATGATATAATAAGATTACTGGATGAATATTTGCTTGCTGTATCTGAAAGGCCGACTGAATGGCTGATTGAAATGTTGAATAAATTGTGGTGCCGCGTTTGTTAGCGGGCTAGAGATAAAGTAAAGGCCAATTTGAGGCTTTATTCAACATAAACATAGCATAGATCTGAAACACAGAAAACAATAATTAGTAAAGACTTGTTACACAGAAAACAATAATTAGTAAAGACTCATTACATTCCTCTCTTCTTTTATAATACGTGATACATTGCACGGTAAGAAACAAAACGACAAGTTCAAGATATTTTGGAAGAAAGAAGAGTCTACAAGTTTAGGCGTTGAGCTGGGTATCTGATTCGAGTGCTTCTTCTCAGAGGGGGACTCGTCTCGGAGGTTACTGACACAGGTGGGCCTCTCTCGACTTCGACTGGAGTCGCTTCGACGGGAGCTGTTGGGACCGTGTGTCGGCGGATCTCAGCGGGTTCTGAGTCGTCCGTTAGCGGGGTGGAATTGATTGGCGGACTGGGTACGGGGGGTTCATAGTGATTCGTGTCATCCGTATTGCTACGTCCCGCCGGTGCCAGGTCCCTGATGGATACGGTATCTTCTCTCCCATTCGGATGCCGTATAAACGCGTAGTTGGGGTTTGCCTCAATTAACTCAACTTCCTCGACGAGGGGGTCGTTCTTGGATCGGCGAATGAATTGGCGAAGGAGTACAGTTCCCGGAGAAGACAGCCACGTCGGTAGTGCAGAACCGGTAGAAGTACGCCGCGGGTGCGTGAATAGACGCTCGTGAGGAGTTTCGTTCGTGGCCGTACACAGCAGCGATCTAATCGAGTGCAGCGCGTCTGGTAGGACGGACTCCCATTGCGACATCGGCAACCCGCGATCTTCTATGGCTAGTTTGATGGTGTTCATGATGATTCCATTGTAACGTTCGCATTGCCCGTTTCCTTGGGGGTGATACGGCGTTGTGCGACTAGTCGCGATACCATGTTTAGTTAGGAACAGTTTTAGTTCCGAAGACATAAACGATGTCCCTCGATCTGTGTGGATGTAAGAGGGAGTTCCGAAGGTAGAAAATAACTCGGTGAGACGGGCGATAACGGTTGACGTGTTCGTATCACGGCACGGGAAGGCAAAAGGAAAGCGTGAATACTCGTCGATTACTGTTAGGATGTAAGGTCGCGAAGTTGCGCTCGGAAGCGGGCCTTTAAAGTCGATGTTAAGTCGGTCAAACGGGGACATGGCCCGTATTAAGTGACTAACTTCTGGTTTATAGTACTGTGGCTTACATTTAGCGCATGTTTGGCATTCCGACGTAACTCGTTTGATGTCATCCACTGAGAATGGTAGGTTCCTAGCTCTCACAAAATGAGTCATTCGGCGGACTCCTGGGTGTATCAGATTAACATGCAGCTGGGCGAGGGATATTCTTGGAGTAGCAGCGCAAAAGGATCGCGACAATGCGTCTGCGGCTCGGTTCTCGGGGCCCGGTCTGTATTTTATTGTGAATGAGTAGCCGGCTAGTTCTACACGCCAACGGAGAATCTTATCGTTCTTAATACGACCAGTAGCTTTTCCATCGAACATGAAAGATACGCTCCGCTGGTCGGTGACGACAGTAAAGTGTCGATAAGCTAAGAAGTGCTTCCACTTGCGAATGGATTCGATTACAGCGTATGCCTCCTTTTCAACGATGTGATGGCGACGTTCTGTGTTATTCAGAGCGCGAGAAAAGAACGCCACCGGGCGGCCGTTCTGGGTGAGGGTGGCTCCGATTGCTGAAGAGGAAGCGTCCGTCTCCACAGTGAACGGCAGTTCTTCATCGATTGAACCGACGACAGCTTTCGAGATATCATCTTTGAGTGTTTGGATCGTTGATACTTCCTCGCGAGTTAATGGGAATGATGAAACGTTGAGCAGAGGTTTGATCTTGAGGGAATAGTTCTGAATCCATTTAGCATAGTATGCGAATAGTCCGATTACGCGTTGTAGAGACGACTTGTTGCGAGGAGTTTGAAGTTCTTGTAGTGGCCGGAGGCGTTCGGGATCGGGCCGCAATACGCCATGAGAGATAGAATATCCGAGCAGGTGCACTGATGTCATCGAAAGCTTGCATTTTTCCTTGTTTAGACTCAGATTTACTCGTTTAGCGGCTTCCCAGAAATGTCGAAGGTTCTCATCGTGCTCTTCCCAAGTGGTTCCGCAGATGGTGAGATCGTCGAGGTAGGCGTATGTTGATGATAAGTTGTTCGAGGATATGAATTCGTTCATGACGCGCTGGAAGGCCGCGGCTCCGTTAGTTACTCCCATAGGGATCCTTCTGAATTGGTATAGATTTCCGTCAGCCTCGAATGCTGTGAAAGGTCGTTCAGACGGATCGATTTCTACCTGGTAGTATGCGCTTGACAGATCAATTACGCTGTAGTATTTGTGTTGTGAGACTTTGTTGGCTATATCATCGATTCGCGGAAGAGGATATGCATCTAGCATGGTAAATCGGTTGACGGTTTGAGAGAAATCGATTACCATGCGTTTTTTTTTGTTTCGGTAGATGTGATGACTACTTGAGCACGCCAGGGTGAGTTACTGGGTTCAATTATCTCATCCCTGAGTAGCTTTTCGATTTCTTTCCCAATGAAAATTTTGTCCTCAGAGCAAAATCGTCTGGACTTCGTGGCGATGGGACGACAATCGGCAGTTAAGTTGCCGAATAGTGGTGGGGCTGAAATTCTTGATCGAGTAAGGCCGCATATATGGAGTGCTGGCTCCGGACCTCCGAAATTGATGTTCAATTCCTTGTGTCTGATTAAGAATGGGGTACCGAGTATTATGTCAGCGCACAGATCCGACAAGACGGATAGTTCGAGCTTTTCGTAGTCGCGGTCTCCCATCGTAACCTTCACTGTACATCGACCTGAGATGGCTGCGGATAGATTAGGCGAAGCCATTGATACGACGCCCGAGTGCGGAAGAATGGGCAGCTCTAAGTGTTTGGCTAGATCCTCACGAATGAAGTTGTCCGAGCTGCCAGTATCCAACAAGGCGAGACACGAACGGCCGTTGACGAGGATATCGACTGTTGAGTTGGTAGGCATGGAGGAGCTACACGATAGAGTGGTACTAATGGTCGCTAATGCTGCGGCTGAATGAGACGCTGTGGTTTTATCCTGTTTTTGACGTGCCGAGGAAGTACTTGAGCGGCAGACTTTGGCCCAGTGGCCGGTCTTTTCACATTTCGCACAGATAGAATCCTTTGCTGGACACCTGCTTCGTGGGTGGCGTCGAGACCCGCAGAAGAAGCACAGAGCGGCTTTGTTGTCGAAATTCGTAGCGGCTGAAGAGTTTGGGAGATCGTCTCCTTGGACGCAGGCAGGCCGGGCAGAGTCAGTAGTCGGCGACGGTTCGTGGCGAGAGCCAGTGGCTGCAACAGCACCGTAATGAGTGAGGTACGATTCTGAGTTTTTCTGGGCCTGATCTAATGTTCGAGCCTGGACGATAGCCTTTTCCAGTGAGAGTGTGTCATTTTCGAGTAAGCGGGTACGGATGGCGCTATCTCTAATCCTCGGATGAAAGCGTCTCTCACAGATGAACTCCTTTTTCGTCGGCGGAAACCGATTTGAAGTTGCAGTCATTGGCTAGTTGTTGAAGAATTTGCAAGTACTCATCGAGGGTTTCCTCGGGCTTTTGGTGACGGGTGGACAACAGGTGGCGAGCGCATACCTCGTTTGGCTTCTTGACGTAGGTGGCCTCTAAGGCTGCCATGGCATCCTCATAAGTAGAGCAGTCTTGAATGATATCAGCGACATCGGGGCCGATATGTATGAACAGAACCTCCAATTTATTGGGTTGTGTTCGGCGATAGTACTCAAGAAATATTTGAATCCGCGCGACCATAATTTCCATAGTTTCCCAGCTTGGGGAGAATTCGGAGAAGTAATAAATTTATCCGAGCGAATCACCTTCTCCATGATATAATAAGATTACTGGATGAATATTTGCTTGCTGTATCTGAAAGGCCGACTGAATGGCTGATTGAAATGTTGAATAAATTGTGGTGCCGCGTTTGTTAGCGGGCTAGAGATAAAGTAAAGGCCAATTTGAGGCTTTATTCAACATAAACATAGCATAGATCTGAAACACAGAAAACAATAATTAGTAAAGACTTGTTACACAGAAAACAATAATTAGTAAAGACTTGTTACACAGAAAACAATAATTAGTAAAGACTTGTTACACAGAAAACAATAATTAGCAAAGACTCATTACACTGTTGAAATCTCAAAGTTATTTCTTGGATCACTCTGTCCAGCGAAGAAAACATTTCTCTCGCCAACTCAGTTTCGTATGGCAATTCAGCATCTCGTGATCCTTCACCAAACATTTGTTTCTTCTTTCTACTTCGACGCTGACGCTCCATGACTATCCCCAGATCATCACAAATTCCTTTGGCATAGGTTACTCCATTATTCACTAGCTCGTCCCTGTTTTCAACTAGAAATGCTTTTAAAGCCCTGAGTTTTATATCACATTGTTGTATGTTCAATCCTTTGGTTTGGAGGTAAGCCTGTGTGTCGTTAATTTCTAGAAGGACGGGTCCCCACAGGCCAAGAAAGCAAAGAAAGGAAAACGATTGCAACGCACCAAGCAGCACGCCAGCATCTGACCTGGTAGCTGTATTTTCTTCTTCGCCAGTTAACTGTTCTAAAGCACTTAAGATTTTTGAGAAATGTTTTTTTACAACACTCACAGCTTCTCCCCTTGCACTCCACCGAGTTTCTATTACGCGCTTGACACTTTGACCAGTGACTGTTTTTAGAACATCCCAACGATGGGTTGATGAAGAAAAAAACGTGAACAAACGCTCCACAATTCCAAAAAAGGTAACAGAATTCACAGCAACAGAAGCTACTTGTACACCCGCCAAATTCAGCGTGTGATTTGTACAAGCGACAAATTCTGCTTTTCGATTAATTTCCTTGATACGTCTCTGAACACCAATATGTTGACCAGCCATTACAGCAGCATTATCATATGCTTGTCCTCTACAGTTTTGAATATCAATTCCGTCATTTTCTAATTTTTCCAAATCATTGTTGAAATATTCTCGGCGGTTTTACCTTTTGTTTCAATGAAATCAAAAATGATTCCACAACCTCCACTTTAGTTCCATCGATCATAACGTAGCGTAAAACTTGGCTCGTTTGATCCTTATGAGAAATATCAGGAGTGCTGTCGAATACAGTATCATGGAAAAGTACTTGGCTTGTTTTACTCGCTCGATGACTTTGTTTCTTACATTTTCTCCAAAATTTCTATAAACTCGTTCTGAATAGTAGGCGACATATAGGAAGTAGCAAACTTTTTTCCCAGCTTGATTCTTAGAAGATGTTCACGTAGCACTGGATCATATTTCGCCAACAAATGAACTAACTCTAAAATATTTCCTCTATTTTCCGTTGATTTAGGTTCAACGCCAGTCTCATAATCAATTCCTTCTCGGTGACCCCGTAAAGCCAAATTCTGTTTAGTTAGGAATCTAATGATATCAAACAATCTTGAAAGGATCTCCCTCCACTTCTTCACTTCGTTTTCAACAACTTCTTGTTCTTTTTTATCAATTGTTGCTCCACGAGCGATCCTAATTTCCAACTCCTTCCATTGTGTGAAAGTCCGAACATGAGCTACACTGGATTCATGCTCGAATATTCTAGGATTCAGTTTCCACCACATGTTGAATCCATCTACAGAATTAAAATTTGAGTGACTTCTGTCTGAAAACAATCTGCAACAAAAGCAGTAAAGAGCTTCCTTGGAAGGAGAGTACATCATCCACGACCTCAACATTTTTTCACCATTTGGCAGAGTTCGAAAAAAACCACTCGCTCGCGTGTTAGTTTTCTAGTTCGTCCTTTGGTTGACGCACCTTGACGCATCACTTCACCGAAATCAGAATCTAGATGTTGAACCACAGACGCACCTTGACGTACCAGTAAGATCCGTGTGGCATCATTAATCTTGCTTGGCCATAGGCTAACATCTTTTAAGTCCACAGCCGGAATTTTTTCTTCGTCACGCTCTTCATCGCTTGAAGTTGACGAATCGCGTGAAGTTGAAGAATCACTTGAATTTGACGATGGTTTGGATTCGGAAACTGCTTCAGCTTCAATAGCAGTAGCAGTTTCTTTACGACTGAAGTATTTCAGTAGTGCCCCTTCACTCTTTTTTAATACTTCCTCCCTAGCCTTTTTTTTTTTCTAAAAGCAGCACCACTCTCTTTTGTTCGCTTCATCTGGGGATAGATAAATAGATTGATAGAATAATAAAATAATATCGAATCCCCAATCTCGAATTAAATAAATAAGAACACAAAGAAGAACGAGGTAAATATAACAATATATTATATATATATATATATATATATATATAAATAGAAACGACGTAAATAAGGAGCGTCTCTGCACACGGGGAAGAGAAATAACGAATAAATGAAAAATGAGGCGAACCGCCCGGGAATCGAACCCAAGGCCTTCCAATTGCCGGTTGGATGCGCTACCATTACACCACGGACCTCGATCAATCATAAATCGAAATTCTCCTACATAGGGCAGAAACCAATGCCCTGAGAGGGCACCCTCGCAAATCGTGAATATGTGCATTTAACTGCAATGACCACGCAGTATATAAATGAATAGAAACGACGTAAATAAGGAGCGTCTCTGCACACGGGGAAGAGAAATAACGAATAAATGAAAAATGAGGCGAACCGCCCGGGAATCGAACCCAAGGCCTTCCAATTGCCGGTTGGATGCGCTACCATTACACCACGGACCTCGATCAATCATAAATCGAAATTCTCCTACATAGGGCAGAAACCAATGCCCTGAGAGGACACCCTCGCAAATCGTGAATATGTGCATTTAACTGCCCTATGTAGGAGAATTTCGATTTATGATTGATCGAGGTCCGTGGTGTAATGGTAGCGCATCCAACCGGCAATTGGAAGGCCTTGGGTTCGATTCCCGTGCGGTTCGCCTCATTTTTCATTTATTCGTTATTTCTCTTCCCCGTGTGCAGAGACGCTCCTTATTTACGTCGTTTCTATTCATTTATATACTGCGTGGTCATTGCAGTTAAATGCACATATTCACGATTTGCGAGGGTGCCCTCTCAGGGCATTGGTTTCTGCCCTATGTAGGAGAATTTCGATTTATGATTGATCGAGGTCCGTGGTGTAATGGTAGCGCATCCAACCGGCAATTGGAAGGCCTTGGGTTCGATTCCCGGGCGGTTCGCCTCATTTTCATTTATTCGTTATTTCTCTTCCCCGTGTGCAGAGACGCTCCTTATTTACGTCGTTTCTATTCATTTATATACTGCGTGGTCATTGCAGTTAAATGCACATATTCACGATTTGCGAGGGTGCCCTCTCAGGGCATTGGTTTCTGCCCTATGTAGGAGAATTTCGATTTATGATTGATCGAGGTCCGTGGTGTAATGGTAGCGCATCCAACCGGCAATTGGAAGGCCTTGGGTTCGATTCCCGGGCGGTTCGCCTCATTTTTCATTTATTCGTTATTTCTCTTCCCCGTGTGCAGAGACGCTCCTTATTTACGTCGTTTCTATTCATTTATATACTGCGTGGTCATTGCAGTTAAATGCACATATTCACGATTTGCGAGGGTGCCCTCTCAGGGCATTGGTTTCTGCCTTATGTAGGAGAATTTCGATTTATGATTGATCGAGGTCCGTGGTGTAATGGTAGCGCATCCAACCGGCAATTGGAAGGCCTTGGGTTCGATTCCCGTGCGGTTCGCCTCATTTTTCATTTATTCGTTATTTCTCTTCCCCGTGTGCAGAGACGCTCCTTATTTACGTCGTTTCTATTCATTTATATACTGCGTGGTCATTGCAGTTAAATGCACATATTCACGATTTGCGAGGGTGCCCTCTCAGGGCATTGGTTTCTGCCCTATGTAGGAGAATTTCGATTTATGATTGATCGAGGTCCGTGGTGTAATGGTAGCGATCCAACCGGCAATTGGAAGGCCTTGGGTTCGATTCCCGGGCGGTTCGCCTCATTTTTCATTTATTCGTTATTTCTCTTCCCCGTGTGCAGAGACGCTCCTTATTTACGTCGTTTCTATTCATTTATATACTGCGTGGTCATTGCAGTTAAATGCATATATATATATATATATATATATATATATATATATATATATATATATATATATATATATATACAGGGTGGGCGGAAAGCAGCTCCCTATTTTGGATTGGTAAGAAAATACGTATATTATCCATTTATTTCAGAAGAAATAATATGAAAAGGTAGGCATACATGGTAGGTTTTCTCTAAAATTCAATGTGGGCTCCAACTCTTTCCACCAGCTTCTGGAGCAGCCCAGGAATGGCGTCCACTGACTTTAGCAGGAACTCCGGCGGGATGGAGGACATGACTTCCCGAATTCGGTCCTCCAGTTCTTCCAATGTCCTCGGTTTGGTGCGGTAGACTTCTTCCTTTACCCACCCCCAAAGAAAGAAGTCGCATGGTGTCAAGTCGGGGCTCCTGGCTGGCCATTCGCTCTTGTTGTCCGTGAGTGGCTGGATGCCCACTTCCCTGGGCGTTGGATGGGTCGTCGTGGTCCACATCAATGGCCAGCCAGGAGCCCCGACTTGACACCGTGCGACTTCTTTCTTTGGGAGTCGGTAAAGGAAGAAGTCTACCGCACCAAACCGAGGACATTGGAAGAACTGGAGGACCGAATTCGGGAAGTCATGTCCTCCATCCCGCCGGAGTTCCTGCTAAAGTCAGTGGACGCCATTCCTGGGCGGCTCCAGAAGCTGGTGGAAAGAGTTGGAGCCCACATTGAATTTTAGAGAAAACCTACCATGTATGCCTACCTTTTCATATTATTTCTTCTGAAATAAATGGATAATATACGTATTTTTTTACCAATCCAAAATAGGGAGCTACTTTCCGCCCACCCTGTACTAATTGATTATTTATAAATATTAAACGTATATTTATAGATTATAACGTATTTACAGAACTTTATGGGTTATTTCCCTTTTTAATGAAATAAATGCATTTATACCAATGCTATTATTAATTAAGCACAACTAAGCGCTTAAATAGGTATGATGGTCAACTTAAAAAAAATATATATAATATACACTATATATATATATATATATATATATATATATATATTATTTATTTATTTTTTTTAAGTTCGGGAAGAACCGATTCACCTCTATTTAAAAGGGCATATCTCGGCGGAAAAACAAAGAAAAAGTGAGAGGAAAGACAGAGGAAAAAGAAAGGGTGGAGGGGACGCTTCTAGGACAAAATCCCCCCGTGGACAAAATCCCCTCGTGGACAAAATCCCCTCGCGGACAAAATCCCCCCGGACACAACCCCCCCGGACACAATCCCCCCGCGGACAAATCCCCCTAAGGCTTTATTAAAAAAATAAGAATACGACTGACTTTATTAAAGTTTTAACAAAAATATCACGACTTAACCTAACCAATCGTCAAGGGCGTACAATTACCTAACCGGGCAAACAAATAGGAATACGACTGACTTTATTGAAGAAGAAAAATTAAAAACACAAAGTCAAACAAAATTCAAAATTTAAAAAGACGAATTAAAAGCAATTCCCTTAAGAAAATCAAAAATAGACCTGTTGTTATAGTCTTGTACAATTTTCAAAATGCGAGAAGAAGAAGACTTATACTTCTTCCTTTGCGGTTCTGTCGGCAAGCCAGCGATAATTTGAGAAATAAATGCCTGTTGGTAGCTTATTTCTTGCCCTAAAACTTTTAAAAATTTCCATATGTTTGGATGCGAGCATCCTGTTAGAGATGCAAAGCGTCTATGCCAGCCTTCGACAGAGTTATTTGTACGTGGAAGTTCTGTAATTGTTCTTGAGTACATATTCCAAATAGAAATGCTAAAAGTGGGTTCTCTTCGTCCTCGTCGGCATGGCCTTCCAATATAATTATCTTCAAAATAATCGAGAATTGGCAAACCTTCCACTGGTATAAAATCGTATAATTGTTCAAAAGCATCAACAACTTTTTCTGGAGGCACAAAAGCTAGAGCAGGTATCATTCGAATTTTTAAGGCAAAATCATTGTCATCTTGATATTTTTTCTGTAATCCGTGTTCCTGTATTTTTCGATAAATATTCTGACATAAATGGAAAAAGCACCCTTTCACTTCAAGTTCTGCAAAGTTTTTTCTCAAAGAATTTAGCATTGCCTTTTCAAAATCAATCATTGCACTCCTAATGGTGAAATCTTTTAAATTGCGTACTACTTGCAAAAATTTGTTATATGTTCCTTCTTATTCTTATTGTGTTTTTAATTTTTCTTCTTTAATAAGTCAGTCGTATTCTTCTTTTTTTTAAAGCCTTAGGGGGATTTTGTCAGCGGGGGGATTGTGTCCGGGGGGTTGTGTCCGGGGGAATTTTGTCCATGGGGGATTTTGTCCGCGAGGGGATTTTGTCCACGGGGGGATTTTGTCCTGATACCGGAGGGGACAGTCGAAGTGGAAAAAGACCAAGGATGACAAGGACTGCAGGGTCGAGCCCCATCATCCTTGGGTGCTAGGGCCGGGAGGGCGCACGTGAAACCTCCAGGAACAAGCACGTACAAACGAGCACAAAGAGCACTCAAGAGCACGAGCTTAGAACCCCCTTGCGGGGATATATATATATATATATTAGGGTGGTCCACAACAGTGTTTTTTGGAATTTTAAAGTAGGTCACATCTGCCCTTATTCTATTCCCCCACAAGAATAAACGTGCCAATTATCTTTGCTCTAGAACCTTTTTATGCACTCGCTCAAAATGAAACAATTTGAATAATGACTTAACAATTTATGACTGGAACATTTATTGAACAAGGATAATAATGACTTGACAATTTATGACTATATATATATATATATATATATATTATGAAATTATAACATCGGAACAAATAATGCACACAGTTGAAGATCTTTAGATCTTCTTGAGACCAGTTTTAGTCGGCTCTTTGAATTCCTTGCGGTGCTGAGCGACTGCGCGGAGAAGATACTGCTTTTGCGCTTCATCCTTCGTGATTGTGCTGTTGAAAGCCTTAATGAGCGCAACTCCTCTTTCTGCGCAATCGTTAACCACTGCCATCTTCTCTACACGTTCCTTCATTCCTTGGTAAGCTGGATCTGTGTTCCAATCATTTGGTGTCTTGGACAGGAACGATTGCGCCTGTTCACTTCCGTGCTGCATGACGAGGTTGAAGAAGATTGCTGAACGTTTGGTGGCATAGAATTCCAAGGGATTGCTCGAGGAGAACGTTTTTCCTTCCACTCGCTTGAGTCCTTTTCTTTTTTTCGGGAACAGCTACGATGTTGTGAGCAATCCTTTCCTTCGTGGACGCGTGAACTCGAGGATCAAAGAGTGCCAAGGGGATTAAGTGCTCAGAAATGAACCACAAATGGCGCCTCAACGCGGAAAATGCCGCGTCGTTCGTCTTTCCTGGGTGAGCTTTCAGCTGGCGCAAGAAAGTGAGGTTATTCAATGGAGCCATGTATGCAACACTGGCCTCGTTCCAGTAGCAGCCGTAAAGGAGCGTGATAAACAGGCTTAGTTCCTCGATGTTCCGTTTCTCAGTCTGAAGCAAAGTGAATTGATCTCTGAATAGGAACACCTTGAGCGTGTAAATGGCCTTGGCCATCCATCGCGCATGGTGCATGGCCCCAGGGCTTCAAATTCTCACAGGACCGTCAAGCTTCCCTCCCAAGAAAAGGAGGCAGAGAAGCATCAGTTCATCATAGTCGTCCCGCTGGCTCTTCTTCTTGACAGCCTCCTTGTCGTAGACCATTTCCTTCCTCTGCTCTGCTGTTTCAATGAACAGGCTGTCGGGTGCACTCTCGAACTTGCTGCGATCAATGAAAACACAGTGCTGCTTGAAGCGCTTGAATAGGCCAATTTCAGGTCTACTGGATGTTCTGAAACAAGCACCGAAGGCTGCAGCAAGGACGACTTCTACCACGTGGTGTCGGCAAGCGATGCACACCAGATCAATACCCAACTCCTTTTCAATGAGCGTACAAGCTCCAGCATGAAGTCCCGTGTTGGACGCAGTTGTATCAAAAATAAGACCTCGAACGTTGCCCCTCAAAGACCAGTCGTCCACAAGCTTCAGGCACGCCTGAGCCTGAGATGCTCTAGTTGCAGCAGCTACCATTGGAACTCCAAGGAGTTTCTCTTCCTCGTTACCGGTTACAAGCACAGCCACACGGTCCACCACCTCTAACCCATGGGAGATATGAAAAAACTATATAGGGCTATGGGATGATTGCCTGATACCCTCATCCGTTGGAAATTTCCAGCAGATTTCAGTGGAGAGTTAAACGACAAAAGCCCTATGTTTTTTCGTTAGAGAGTTATGAATATGTAGGTCTTTAAAGGACCTCTTTATATTTAATTGTTTATGGTAATTTTAGCGTCGGGATTTTAGATGCCTATATGTGAACGAAAAGAAATTGTCCCACCTTATTTTTGCTGGGTCTTAGTTTGCTTCGATGTAGGGCGTTACGATCTTTTTCGGTGTAGGGCCGCCACGATGGAGTTACGTGATGAGTTAACTTCTTGTAATAAATATAGGCAGTCACAATATAAACACTTTTAGGTATAGGCCTATCCTCTGGTTTTTTTTTGTTATTAAGTTTATTATAAGGAATTCACTCAGAACTTTAGGGAAGACAAAAGCACATCCTCCCTGTTTAAAGCGTTCGCTGTACAAATAAACAGCTCTGAGAGCTGTTCCTTCGCTCCTTCGCGTTGTATTTTCATTATTTGCCGATCTGGCAAAATTTTGTTTGGTCTACATCTCTGTGGTAGACTAAACAATAAATTGGGTTTTCTTGTTGCTATGTGAGGCTCGATTCATACATACAGGTTCTTTGTACGTATGGCAATTATTTCATTTCCAATAGGCTATGTCGCCAATCCCGAGGCAATTTTTTATAGATATTTAATTCAATTAATTAATAATTTATATTTAATTATGAAATAAAGGTACCACATATGATACCATGTTGTGAACGCGTATAGTTTTTCCATATACTGGGGGGGGGGAGAAAAATTTGTATGTTATAGATCAAACTTTTTGACAAACTGTGTAAAACGTAAAAATGGATTAAAAGAATGAAGTAGAAATTTAGGAAGAGAAAGTTTACTCAAGACCTGTTTAAATATAAAAGTTCAAGAGGCCAACTTCTCAAGTTTAGTTAAAGTTATGTCAATCAGTTTGACTCCCTTTAGGTATAGGAAATTTATGGAATTAAAGTAAAGTTATTAAGCATTTTAACTTTGCTCAATTTGTGTAAGGTTTATAAGTCACCAGTCTTAATTTTTTCTTGTAAAAGTGTTCTGGCTTTCAAAGCAGTCTTTCTTTGAGGCCTGTCTGGTTTAGTCTGAGTTGCATCAGGTACATTCAGAGATTCCTCCCCAACAGTATCCTGATCCATCCTTTGGGGTAATGGTTCTAATTTAGCCCCACACTCCAAAGGATATAGTAATGTGATATCTCTGGTGGTTTCACCAGTTGCTGTTTTCAGTTTTACAACCCTGGTAATTTCATCTTCACTAGTTTTGAGTTCCAAGACTTTTCCCATTGACCAATGTTGTCTTGGTGTCTTGTCATGTATCAACACAATGTCCCCAATTTTGACTGAATCATTCCAATTTTGTTTTGTTAATTGTTTATGTCTTTCTCTAAGACTTGTTAAGTATTCTTCTCTCCATTTTGTTATAAATTGAGTTTTGATTTGTGTCAAATGTTGGTATTTTGTGTTGAGTTCTTTGTGTCCTATTTCCCAATCTGGATCCTCTGTACTGTTATGTTCAGATTCTGGTAACATGTTTACTGTTTCTCCCTTAATTAGGTGGTTTGGTGTGAGAGGTTCTGGCTCATTAATACCATCTCCCACATAAGTTAATGGTCTGTTGTTGACAACATTTTCAATTTCTGACAGAATAGTCATGAGTTCAAAAAGTTGTAGATGTTTGGTCCCAATAGTCTTTTTAAGGCAGTTCTTTAGTCTGTATGTTTCTTTCCCAAATGGAACCATACCATGGTGTATTAACAGGAATGTACTTCCAGGTTATATTGTGTTTGATTAAATGAGTTTGTACTGTTTCACTGTCACAAATCTGATGAATAATTCTTTCACCAGATTTGAAGTATGTGGCATTGTCTGACCATATAGTTTTAGGTACAGAATTGTGTGCACAAAATCGTCTGAAAGCAGCAATAAAAGCTTCAGCTGTCAGATCTTCTACTATGTCTAGACATATGGCACGTGTGGCAGCACAGGTGAAGAGTACAATGTACGCTTTGTATTCCTTTGAATCCATTTTGTCTCCAAAACTCACATTTACCGCTCCAGTGTAGTCAATACCCGTGGTTTCAAATGGCAGAGTAAATGTTACTCGTTCCACAGGTAGGTCTGGAGGGCTTGGGGTCTTAAAGGGTCGTGAATGGATACGTTTACAAGGAATGCATGTGTTTAAAATTTTCTTTGTTTCAGTTCTACCCTTTGATAGCCAGTAAGTTTTTTCAGCTCCGTCAGGGTTTGTGGGACCCCCATGTGGTGTATTTTGTTGTGGGTATCCCTGATGATGAGATTTGTGAAGTGATTCCTCCTCGGAAGAAGAATTGGGTGCTTAGAGTTGTAAGTCAAAGTTGACTTGTTAAGCCTTCCCTTACACCTTATCAGACCCTCTGTATCCAGGTACAGATTTAGATCCATGACAAGTGAAGGAATTCCTTTGTTTAATGTTTTACTGGACCTAAGATACTTCAACTCCTTGTCAAATTCTGAAGCTTGTATCTGTTTGAGCCAGTGTTTTGTTGCAGTTTCTGTTAAGTTAGAAAAGGCCTTCTGAGGACAGTGTTTGAGAAGGTAGCTATTGACAAACTTGCAGCAATAGACTGTAATTCTCAAGAGTTTGTTGAGGTCTGAATAATGTTTATAGTCAAATATAGGGTGGTCCTCAGTGATCTTTTCAGTTGTCGTAGAGTTGAGTGTGAGGTTAACTACTTTGGCTGGCCAAAGATCCTCACATGTTAGCCATTCAGGCCCTTCATACCAGATTTTATTTGTTTTCAACAGTTTGTAAGAGAGCCCTCTTGTCAAAAAGTCTGCAGGATTCTCTTTTGTTTTTATGTACCTAAATTTGATACCAAGGGATGTGTTTGCAGTTTTGATTTCTGTTAGTCTGTTTTTCACAAATATATTTTTGCAAGAAGTTGTATCTGTGTTGGTCACCCATGTTAGACAAATTTGACTGTCTGTCCATAAGTAAATGTCCGTTATGTCAACTTCTTTATACACTTGTGAGAGAAAGTCTGCTGTTTTAACTCCCAATGAGACAGCTAATAATTCAAGTTGTGGTACAGTTTTCTTTTGGTTTAAGGGTGCCACTTTTGCCTTTGAATAAACCAATTTACTTTCATTTTCACCTGTTAAATAGCCACAACACCCGTAAGCTTGTGTGCTGGCATCTGTAAAAATGTGTAGTGTTTGAGATTTCAATCTGTAGCCAGCACATCTTGGTACGTAGATGTCTTGAACTTTGTTTAAGTCTACGGCTAATTTTTTCCAATGAAGTTGGTCTTCCACTGAAAGTGGTTCATCCCAATCAATTTTCTTTTTCCATAAGTCTTGCAAAAGGATTTTGGATCTTATGGTTGCTGGTAAATATAATCCAATGGGGTCAAAAATTTTGGATGATTCTGAAAGCACTTGTCTTTTGGTATTGGCATTTGGATTTAAGTTATAACTCTTTGTGCAAAGAGTGTCATCGTGTTCGGAATTCTGTTTTAAAAACCAAAGCATTCCAAGTGTTTTCGTGTAATTGTTTGGTTCAATGTTCCCATTGTTGTCTGTGGTGCCACGTTTGTTAGCGGGCTAGAGATAAAGTAAAGGCCAATTTGAGGCTTTATGCAACATAAACATGGTATAGATCTGAAACACAGAAAACAATAATTAGTAAAGACTTGTTACACAGAAAACAATAATTAGTAAAGACTCATTACATTCCTCTCTTCTTTTATAATACGTGATACATTGCACGGTAAGAAACAAAACGACAAGTTCAAGATATTTTGGAAGAAAGAAGAGTCTACAAGTTTAGGCGTTGAGCTGGGTATCTGATTCGAGTGCTTCTTCTCAGAGGGGACTCGTCTCGGAGGTTACTGACACAGGTGGGCCTCTCTCGACTTCGACTGGAGTCGCTTCGACGGGAGCTGTTGGGACCGTGTGTCGGTGGATCTCAGCGGGTTCTGAGTCGTCCGTTAGCGGGGTGGAATTGATTGGCGGACTGGGTACGAGGGGTTCATAGTGATTCGTGTCATCCGTATTGCTACGTCCCGCCGGTGCCAGGTCCCTGATGGATACGGTATCTTCTCTCCCATTCGTATGCCGTATAAACGCGTAGTTGGGGTTTGCCTCAATTAACTCAACTTCCTCGACGAGGGGGTCGTTCTTGGATCGGCGAATGAATTGGCGAAGGAGTACGGTTCCCGGAGAAGACAGCCACGTCGGTAGTGCAGAACCGGTAGAAGTACGCCGCGGGTGCGTGAATAGACGCTCGTGGGGAGTTTCGTTCGTGGCCGTACACAGCAGCGATCTAATCGAGTGCAGCGCGTCTGGTAGGACAGACTCCCATTGCGACATCGGCAACTCGCGATCTTCTATGGCTAATTTGATGGTGTTCATGATGATTCCATTGTAACGTTCGCATTGCCCGTTTCCTTGGGGGTGATACGGCGTTGTGCGACTAGTCGCGATACCATGTTTAGTTAGGAACAGTTTTAGTTCCGAAGACATAAATGATGTCCCTCGATCTGTGTGGATGTAAGAGGGAGTTCCGAAGGTAGAAAATAACTCGGTGAGACGGGCGATAACGGTTGACGTGTTCGTATCACGGCACGGGAAGGCAAAAGGAAAGCGTGAATACTCGTCGATTACTGTTAGGATGTAAGGTCGCGAAGTTGCGCTCGGAAGCGGGCCTTTAAAGTCGATGTTAAGTCGGTCAAACGGGGACATGGCCGGTATTAAGTGACTAACTTCTGGTTTATAGTACTGTGGCTTACATTTAGCGCATGTTTGGCATTCCGACGTAACTCGTTTGATGTCATCCACTGAGAATGGTAGGTTCCTAGCTCTCACAAAATGAGTCATTCGGCGGACTCCTGGGTGCATCAGATTAACATGCAGCTGGGCGAGGGATATTCTTGGAGTAGCAGCGCAAAAGGATCGCGACAATGCGTCTGCGGCTCGGTTCTCGGGGCCCGGTCTGTATTTTATTGTGAATGAGTAGCCGGTTAGTTCTACACGCCAACGGAGAATCTTATCGTTCTTAATACGACCAGTAGCTTTTCCATCGAACATGAAAGATACGCTCCGCTGGTCGGTGACGACAGTAAAGTGTCGATAAGCTAAGAAGTGCTTCCACTTGCGAATGGATTCGATTACAGCGTATGCCTCCTTTTCAACGATGTGATGGCGACGTTCTGTGTTATTCAGAGCGCGAGAAAAGAACGCCACCGGGCGGCCGTTCTGGGTGAGGGTGGCTCCGATTGCTGAAGAGGAAGCGTCCGTCTCCACAGTGAACGGCAGTTCTTCATCGATTGAACAGACGACAGCTTTCGAGATATCATCTTTGAGTGTTTGAATCGTTGATACTTCCTCGCGAGTTAATGGGAATGATGAAACGTTGAGCAGAGGTTTGATCTTGAGGGAATAGTTCTGAATCCATTTAGCATAGTATGCGAATAGTCCGATAACGCGTTGTAGAGACGACTTGTTGCGAGGAGTTTGAAGTTCTTGTAGTGGCCGGAGGCGTTCTGGATCGGGCCGCAATACGCCATGAGAGATAGAATATCCGAGCAGGTGCACTGATGTCATCGAAAGCTTGCATTTTTCCTTGTTTAGACTCAGATTTACTCGTTTAGCGGCTTCCCAGAAATGTTGAAGGTTCTCATCGTGCTCTTCCCAAGTGTTCCGCAGATGGTGAGATCGTCGAGGTAGGCGTATGTTGATGATAAGTTGTTCGAGGATATGAATTCGTTCATGACGCGCTGGAAGGCCGCGGCTCCGTTAGTTACTCCCATAGGGATCCTTCTGAATTGGTATAGATTTCCGTCAGCCTCGAATGCTGTGAAAGGTCGCTCAGACGGATCGATTTCTACCTGGTAGTATGCGCTTGACAGATCAATTACGCTGTAGTATTTGTGTTGTGAGACTTTGTTGGCTATATCATCGATTCGCGGAAGAGGATATGCATCTAGCATGGTAAATCGGTTGACGATTTGAGAGAAATCGATTACCATCCGTTTTTTTTTGTTTCGTTAGATGTGATGACTACTTGAGCACGCCAGGGTGAGTTACTGGCAGTGGCGGATTTAGGGGGGGGCCGAGTAGGCCATGGCCTACGGCCCCGCGCCTGTGAGGGCCCCGCGCCCTCACATATAATTATAATGTTGGATTCCACTATAAATAATACAATTGATTAATGATTAGTGATAATTATGGTATCACTCTCTTTGCTGGCGGGAGTTTAGTTCTATTCAGGCCGCTGTGGAGTGCACATGTGAGTGTGTTTAGTGGTAAGTAATGGTAAAAGTCGTATCTCGAAAAAGTCGCCAGTCAATAAATGGGGATGGGGGAGTTTTAGTCAGCTTTATAATAACATAAATAAGTTGAAAAATGTTAAATTAATGTAATTAATTTTTTTATATGAAACGTACTTAGGCTAGGTTAGGTCAGTTTAGCTTAGATTTCATAATAAATACATTTTATACATATTTAAGGAAAAAGTCGCCACTGGTGGGGGCTGGCGACTTTTCCCATAAAGCGACTTTTTCACCCGAACAACTGTTTAGTGTCTGTATTTAATTAATTAATTAAACTGTATTAATTAATACTAAACCGAGGGTCAAGTGTAAATAGTTTGTTTTTTATGTTTTTATGTTTCAGGATAAGGCAGTGAGGCTGCACTGAGGCACAATGGAGAAATCAACAAGTCGTGATCGTGATCAAGGGAGGAAGTATAAAGCTGGCTCTGTTAAACGACAAGAAAAGGCAGACGTAAACCAAAGAGTAAAAAAACTACCAAAAATAACTCAATGGTTGACATATCCAACAGTATCTGAATCTGCAAAATCACAAACTCAAACTGAATCCGGTCAAACTGAATCTGAATCAGTAGAGACACCAATTACGCCTGAAACAACTGGAGAAGTCACAACTAGTACTGAACCTAGTGTAGTTAGCGCAATTGAACCTGAACACAGTGACAGTGAGGAGACACAAGAGGAAGTGAAAGTTATGAATACCGGTACTGAACAAGGATTTGAAACGGATCTTGGATTATGGCCTAAAATAATTACTGAAAATGTGTGTGACTATTGGTTGAAAAAGGGAAGCGCAGAATGTCGACACTGTGATGGTGAACCCGTCATTGTACAAAGACATTATTCACTCGAACTCATTCATTATCTGGCCAAGAAATTAATCTTAAATGGCTCTGTTACTCTAAAACAACTGGTAAAGTGTATTGTTTTGCTTGCAAGCTTATGTCAAAGGTGGAAAGCTCATTCACAACTGGCTTCAATGGTTGGAAGAACGCTAGGTATGTCATAGAATCTCACAGTAGGTCAGATCAGCACAGGAAAAGTATGGTCGAAATGATATATCGAAAGACTGCGGGTGCCCGTATTGACTCTAATCTAGTACAACAATATGAAAGTGAATGCGAGTACTGGCAAGCAGTATTGAGGAGGTGTGTAGATGTTTTAAAGCTACTTTGCGAACGCGGGCTAGCCATTCGAGGTAAAGATGAAGTAATTGGATCAGTACACAATGGAAACTATCTTGGGATTCTAGAGCTGCTGAGCACATACGACAGTTTCTTGGCAGCACATATCAAGAAACACGCAAACAAAGGTAGTGGTCATACTTCCTACTTGTCCCATGTCATTTCTGAGGAAGTCATTGGAATAATGGCAGAAAAGGTTATGTCCTCAATAACAGATGAAGTAAAAACAGCAAAGTACTTCTCAATTTCTGTTGACTCCACACCTGATATTTCACACATGGATCAACTTACTTTTACAATCCGCTATGTACTGCCTACTACAGGTCCAGTTGAAAGGTTTTTGCAGTTTATTCCCATGCTAAGCCACACTGGCAGAGATATTGCTACAACTGTTCTTGATTTTCTTAAAGAGAAGAACATTCCAGTTATCGACTGCCGAGGACAGTCCTATGACAATGCCAGCAACATGTCTGGTAAATATCTGGGGACCCAACAGATAATCAAGAATGAGTGTAGTGAAGCTGAGTACATACCATGTATGGCTCATTCCTTAAACTTGGTGGCTAAGTGTGCTGCAGAAAGCTGTCCTGCTGCAGTGTCATTGTTTGCTCTGGTACAAAATATGTACTCCTTTCTTGTTGCATCTACTTATCGTTGGAGGAGACACCGTGAGGTACTAGAGACTAATAAAGATAAGAAGTTGAAAGTTGATAAAATACTTTCAGACACTCGTTGGTCAGCACGAGCAGATGCTGTAGCTGCTCTCAGTAGAGCACACAAAGAAAACATCATTGTTCTGGAAGAGTTATTCTCAGATCAGAATCAGCCAGCTGAAACAAGAGCTGAAGCAAGTGGTATTCTCAAAGGTTTGAAAAAACTTGAAACAGTGATTCTTCTTGAAGTTTGGGATACAGTATTGGAAAGGTTTCAGAGTAGCAGTATCCAGCTGCAAAAATCTGGGCTCTCCCTCAACACAGCTGTCACACTGCTAGAGTCTCTTTTACAATTTGCTAAAGACCTGAGATCCCAGTTCGATGACTTTGAAGCAAAAGCTATGGCTAAGTGTGATCCCTGTGATGTGACGAGTAATGATGCATACTACGCCGACACGCAGCGTATTAGGAAGCGCAAGCGTCACCACGATGAACTAGACTCCGCGGAGGATGTTATGCTGACAGGGAGAGACAAGTTTAGAGTGACTGCATTCTTGCCCATCATTGACAAGCTCTGTGCTGCCCTACAACAACGCATTGCTGCTTACAGCGACCTTCGAGAGAAATTTGGGTTTTTCAGAAATCTCAAACAAACGAACACTGAGCTTAAAGCATCTGCTGAAAAGCTTGTGTCTTCATATCCTAAGGACTTGGAGGCTGGATTGGAGTCGGAGCTTTTGCAGTTTGCACACCTTATGAAATCCATTCCAAGAGATTCACCTGAAAGTGCTCCTTCATCAGGTGGTGCAAAGGCTGCAAAAAGTCCTGAACTAGAAATGTATGAGATAATTCACAGACATGACATGGTAGAAACATTTGCTAATGTTGAAATTGTATTACGACTCTATCTCTGCATGTTTGTCACAAACTGCACTGGGGAGCGATCATTCTCCAAGATGAAACTAGTCAAGAATTATCTAAGAAACACCATGGGGCAGGACCGTTTGTCTTCACTCACCCTGTTGAGCATTGAGCATGAGAAATTAAGGGTGCTTGATTTTACTGATGTCATCAAACAGTTTGCAAGTAAGAACTAAGAAGGCTAGAAAAAAATCTTTTTTGACTGAGAAATAGT
Source organism: Bathynomus jamesi (assembly GCA_023014485.1). Taxonomy (NCBI): domain Eukaryota; kingdom Metazoa; phylum Arthropoda; class Malacostraca; order Isopoda; family Cirolanidae; genus Bathynomus; species Bathynomus jamesi. The sequence goes on along the minus strand of JAJOZX010005873.1, from coordinate 146,719 downwards.
TAAGTGTACCGTACAAATTGCCTGCAATAAACAAAACCCACTCATTGCATCATTTGCATGTCAGTCAAGTGGTATTCTCTTTAGTTAATGGTGTATTATTATAGTTATTTTTTGTTTGTTAATGGTGTATTATTATAGTTATTTTTTATTGTTAAGCTTCAAAAAAACAAATGTGTAGTGTTCAACTATGAAATGGTCATTTGGCTAATTAATTATATTATCAATAAATTGAATATTGTTTAAAAAGTAAATTTATTTTAACGCTTCGCTCGCCCATTGATTTGAGGACCCGTAAGGTCACCACTGGGGGATGGGGGTGTAAATCTTCATTTCAGTTAATTAAGCTAGCTTTGCGTAGTTTGGGGCCCCGCACTCCAACCGGCCTAGGGCCCCGCGCACCTTAAATCCGCCACTGGTTACTGGGTTCAATTATCTCATCCCTGAGTAGCTTTTCGATTTCTTTCCCAATGAAAATTTTGTCCTCAGAGCAAAATCCTCTGGACTTCGTGGCGATGGGACGACAATCGGCAGTTAAGTTGCCGAATAGTGGTGGGGCTGAAATTCTTGATCGAGTAAGGCCGCATATATGGAGTGCCGGCTCCGGACCTCCGAAATTGATGTTCAATTCCTTGTGTCTGATTAAGAATGGGGTACCGAGTATTATGTCAGCGCACAGATCCGACAAGACGGATAGTTCGAGCTTTTCGTAGTCGCGGTCTCCCATCGTAACCTTCACTGTATATCGACCTGAGATGGCTGCGGATAGATTAGGCGAAGCCATTGATACGACGCCCGAGTGCGGAAGAATGGGCAGCTCTAAGTGTTTGGCTAGATCCTCACGAATGAAGTTGTCCGAGCTGCCAGTATCCAACAAGGCGAGACACGAACGGCCGTTGACGAGGATATCGACTGTTGAGTTGGTAGGCATGGAGGAGCTACACGATAGAGTGGTACTAATGGTCGCTAATGCTGCGGCTGAATGAGACGCTGTGGTTTTATCCTGTTTTTGACGTGCCGAGGAAGTACTTGAGCGGCAGACTTTGGCCCAGTGGCCGGTCTTTTCACATTTCGCACAGATAGAATCCTTTGCTGGACACCTGCTTCGTGGGTGGCGTCGAGACCCGCAGAAGAAGCACAGAGCGGCTTTGTTGTCGAAATTCGTAGCGGCTGAAGAGTTTGGGAGATCGTCTCCTTGGACGCAGGCAGGCCGGGCAGAGTCAGTAGTCGGCGACGGTTCGTGGCGAGAGCCAGTGGCTGCAACAGCACCGTAATGAGTGAGGTACGATTCTGAGTTTTTCTGGGCCTGATCTAATGTTCGAGCCTGGACGATAGCCTTTTCCAGTGAGAGTGTGTCATTTTCGAGTAAGTGGGTACGGATGGCGCTATCTCTAATTCCTCGGATGAAAGCGTCTCTCACAGATGAACTCCTGTTTTCGTCGGCGGAAACCGATTTGAAGTTGCAGTCATTGGCTAGTTGTTGAAGAATTTGCAAGTACTCATCGAGGGTTTCCTCGGGCTTTTGGTGACGGGTGGACAACAGGTGGCGAGCGCATACCTCGTTTGGCTTCTTGACGTAGGTGGCCTCTAAGGCTGCCATGGCATCCTCATAAGTAGAGCAGTCTTGAATGATATCAGCGACATCGGGGCCGATATGTATGAATAGAACCTCCAATTTATTGGGGTTATGGTCGGCGATAGTACTCAAGAAATATTTGAATCCGCGCGACCATAATTTCCATAGTTTCCCAGCTTGGGGAGAATTCGGAGAAGTAATAAATTTATCCGGGCGAATCACCTTCTCCATGATATAGTAAGATTACTAGATGAATATTTGCTTGCTGTATCTGAAAGGCCGACTGAATGGCTGATTGAAATGTTGAATAAATTGTGGTGCCGCGTTTGTTAGCGGGCTAGAGATAAAGTAAAGGCCAATTTGAGGCTTTATTCAACATAAACATAGCATAGATCTGAAACACAGAAAACAATAATTAGTAAAGACTTGTTACACAGAAAACAATAATTAGTAAAGACTTGTTACACAGAAAACAATAATTAGTAAAGACTCATTACACTGTTGAAATCTCAAAGTTATTTCTTGGATCACTCTGTCCAGCGAAGAAAACATTTCTCTCGCCAACTCAGTTTCGTATGGCAATTCAGCATCTCATGATCCTTCACCAAACATTTGTTTCTTCTTTCTACTTCGACGCTGACGCTCCATGACTATCCCCAGATCATCACAAATTCCTTTGACATAGGTTACTCCATTATTCACTAGCTCGTCCCTGTTTTCAACTAGAAATGCTTTTAAAGCCCTGAGTTTTATATCACATTGTTGTATGTTCAATCCTTTGGTTTGGAGGTAAGCCTGTGTGTCGTTAATTTCTAGAAGGACGGGTCCCCACAGGCCAAGAAAGCAAAGAAAGGAAAACGATTGCAACGCACCAAGCAGCACGCCAGCATCTGACCTGGTAGCTGTATTTTCTTCTTTGCCAGTTAACTGTTCTAAAGCACTTAAGATTTTTGAGAAATGTTTTTTTACAACACTCACAGCTTCTCCCCTTGCACTCCACCGAGTTTCTATTACGCGCTTGACACTTTGACCAGTGACTGTTTTTAGAACATCCCAACGATGGGTTGATGAAGAGAAAAACGTGAACAAACGCTCCACAATTCCAAAAAAGGTAACAAAATTCACAGCAACAGAAGCTGCTTGTACACCCGCCAAATTCAGCGTGTGATTTGTACAAGCGACAAATTCTGCTTTTCGATTAATTTCCTTGATACGTCTCTGAACACCAATATGTTGACCAGCCATTACAGCAGCATTATCATATGCTTGTCCTCTACAGTTTTGAATATCAATTCCGTCATTTTCTAATTTTTCCAAAATCATTGTTGAAATATTCTCGGCGGTTTTACCTTTTGTTTCAATGAAATCAACAAATGATTCCACAACCTCCACTTTAGTTCCATCGATCATAACGTAGCGTAAAACTTGGCTCGTTTGATCCTTATGAGAAATATCAGGAGTGCTGTCGAATACAGTATCATGGAAAAGTACTTGGCTTGTTTTACTCGCTCGATGACTTTGTTTCTTACATTTTCTCCCAAAATTTCTATAAACTCGTTCTGAATAGTAGGCGACATATAGGAAGTAGCAAACTTTTTTCCCAGCTTGATTCTTAGAAGATGTTCACGTAGCACTGGATCATATTTCGCCAACAAATGAACTAACTCTAAAATATTTCCTCTATTTTCCGTTGATTTAGGTTCAACGCCAGTCTCATAATCAATTCCTTCTCGGTGACCCCGTAAAGCCAAATTCTGTTTAGTTAGGAATCTAATGATATCAAACAATCTTGAAAGGATCTCCCTCCACTTCTTCACTTCGTTTTCAACAACTTCTTGTTCTTTTTTATCAATTGTTGCTCCACGAGCGATCCTAATTTCCAACTCCTTCCATTGTGTGAAAGTCCGAACATGAGCTACACTGGATTCATGCTCGAATATTCTAGGATTCAGTTTCCACCACATGTTGAATCCATCTACAGAATTAAAATTTGAGTGACTTCTGTCTGAAAACAATCTGCAACAAAAGCAGTAAAGAGCTTCCTTGGAAGGAGAGTACATCATCCACGACCTCAACATTTTTTCACCATTTGGCAGAGTTCGAAAAAAACCACTCGCTCGCGTGTTAGTTTTCTAGTTCGTCCTTTGGTTGACGCACCTTGACGCATCACTTCACCGAAATCAGAATCTAGATGTTGAACCACAGACGCACCTTGACGTACCAGTAAGATCCGTGTGGCATCATTAATCTTGCTTGGCCATAGGCTAACATCTTTTAAGTCCACAGCCGGAATTTTTCTTCGTCACGCTCTTCATCGCTTGAAGTTGACGAATCGCGTGAAGTTGAAGAATCACTTGAATTTGACGATGGTTTGGATTCGGAAACTGCTTCAGCTTCAATAGCAGTAGCAGTTTCTTTACGACTGAAGTATTTCAGTAGTGCCCCTTCACTCTTTTTTAATACTTCCTCCCTAGCCTTTTTCTTTTTTCTAAAAGCAGCACCACTCTCTTTTGTTCGCTTCATCTGGGGATAGATAAATAGATTGATAGAATAATAAAATAATCGAATCCCCAATCTCGAATTAAATAAATAAGAACACAAAGAAGAACGAGGTAAATATAACAATATATATATATATATATATATATATATATATATATATATATATATATTGATTATTTATAAATATTAAACGTATATTTATAGATTATAACGTATTTACAGAACTTTATGGGTTATTTCCCTTTTTAATGAAATAAATGCATTTATACCAATGCTATTATTAATTAAGCACAACTAAGCGCTTAAATAGGTATGATGGTCAACTTAAAAAAAAAAAAATATATATATATATATATATATATATATATATATATATATATACATATATATTAGGGTGGTCCACAACAGTGTTTTTTGGAATTTTAAATTAGGTCACATCTGCCCTTATTCTATTCCCCACAAGAATAAACGTGCCAATTATCTTTGCTCTAGGACCTTTTTATGCACTCGCTCAAAATGAAACAATTTGAATAATGACTTAACAATTTATGACTGGAACATTTATTGAACAAGGATAATAATGACTTGACAATTTATGACTATATTATATATATATATATTATATATATATTATGAAATTATAACATCGGAACAAATAATGCACACAGTTGAAGATCTTTAGGTCTTCTTGAGACCAGTTTTAGTCGGCTCTTTGAATTCCTTGCGGTGCTGAGCGACTGCGCGGAGAAGATACTGCTTTTGCGCTTCATCCTTCGTGATTGTGCTGTTGAAAGCCTTAATGAGCGCAACTCCTCTTTCTGCGCAATCGTTAACCACTGCCATCTTCTCTACACGTTCCTTCATTCCTTGGTAAGCTGGATCTGTGTTCCAATCATTTGGTGTCTTGGACAGGAACGATTGTGCCTGTTCACTTCCGTGCTGCATGACGAGGTTGAAGAAGATTGCTGAACGTTTGGTGGCATAGAATTCCAAGGGATTGCTCGAGGAGAACGTTTTTCCTTCCACTCGCTTGAGTCCTTTTCTTTTTTTCGGGAACAGCTACGATGTTGTGAGCAATCCTCTCCTTCGTGGACGCGTGAACTCGAGGATCAAAGAGTGCCAAGGGGATTAAGTGCTCAGAAATGAACCACAAATGGCGCTTCATCGCGGCAAATGCCGCGTCGTTCGTCTTTCCTGGGTGAGCTTTCAGCTGGCGCAAGAAAGTGAGGTTATTCAATGGAGCCATGTATGCAACACTGGCCTCATTCCAGTAGCAGCCGTAAAGGAGCGTGATAAACAGGCTTAGTTCCTCGATGTTCCGTTTCTCAGTCTGAAGCAAAGTGAATTGATCTCTGAATAGGAACACCTTGAGCGTGTAAATGGCCTTGGCCATCCATCGCGCATGGTGCATGGCCCCAGGGCTTCAAATTCTCACAGGACCGTCAAGCTTCCCTCCAAAGAAAAGGAGGCAGAGAAGCATCAGTTCATCATAGTCGTCCCGCTGGCTCTTCTTCTTGACAGCCTCCTTGTCGTAGACCATTTCCTTCCTCTGCTCTGCTGTTTCAATGAACAGGCTGTCGGGTGCACTCTCGAACTTGCTGCGATCAATGAAAACACAGTGCTGCTTGAAGCGCTTGAATAGGCCAATTTCAGGTCTACTGGATGTTCTGAAACAAGCACAGAAGGCTGCAGCAAGGACGACTTCTACCACGTGGTGTCGGCAAGCGATCCACACCAGATCAATACCCAACTCCTTTTCAATGAGCGTACAAGCTCCAGCATGAAGTCCCGTGTTGGACGCAGTTGTATCAAAAACAAGACCTCGAACGTTGCCCCTCAAAGACCAGTCGTCCACAAGCTTCAGGCACGCCTGAGCCTGAGATGCTCCAGTTGCAGCAGCTACCATTGGAACTCCAAGGAGTTTCTCTTCCCCGTTACCGGTTACAAGCACAGCCACACGGTCCACCACCTCTAACCCATGGGAGATATGAAAAAACTATATAGGGCTATGGGATGATTGCCTGATACCCTCATCCGTTGGAAATTTCCAGCAGATTTCAGTGGAGAGTTAAACGACAAAAGCCCTATGTTTTTTCGTTAGAGAGTTATGAATATGTAGGTCTTTAAAGGACCTCTTTATATTTAATTGTTTATGGTAATTTTAGCGTCGGGATTTTAGATGCCTATATGTGAACGAAAAGAAATTGTCCCACCTTATTTTTGCTGGGTCTTAGTTTGCTTCGATGTAGGGCGTTACGATCTTTTTCGGTGTAGGGCCGCCACGATGGAGTTACGTGATGAGTTAACTTCTTGTAATAAATATAGGCAGTCACAATATAAACACTTTTAGGTATAGGCCTATCCTCTGTTTTTTTTTGTTATTAAGTTTATTATAAGGAATTCATTCAGAACTTTAGGGAAGACAAAAGCACATCCTCCCTGTTTAAAGCGTTCGCTGTACAAATAAACAGCTCTGAGAGCCGTTCCTTCGCTCCTTCGCGTTGTATTTTCATTATTTGCCGATCTGGCAAAATTTTGTTTGGTCTACATCTCTGTGGTAGACTAAACAATAAATTGGGTTTTCTTGTTGCTATGTGAGGCTCGATTCATACATACAGGTTCTTTGTACGTTTGGCAATTATTTCATTCCCAATAGGCTATGTCGCCAATCCCGAGGCAATTTTGTATAGATATTTAATTAAATTAATTAATAATTTATATTTAATTATGAAATAAAGGTACCACATATGATACCATGTTGTGAGCGCGTATAGTTTTTTCATATACTTGGGGTGGGGGGGAATTTGTATGTTATAGATCAAATTTTTTGACAAACTGTGTAAAACGTAAAAATGGATTAAAAGAATGAAGTAGAAATTTAGGAAGAGAAAGTTTACTCAAGACCTGTTTAAATATAAAAGTTCAAGAGGCCAACTTCTCAAGTTTAGTTAAAGTTATGTCAATCAGTTTGACTCCCTTTAGGTATAGGAAATTTATGGAATTAAAGTAAAGTTATTAAGCATTTTAACTTTGCTCAATTTGTGTAAGGTTTAAAGTCACCAGTCTTAATTTTTTCTTGTAAAAGTGTTCTGGCTTTCAAAGCAGTCTTTCTTTGAGGCCTGTCTGGTTTAGTCTGAGTTGCATCAGGTACATTGAGAGATTCCTCCCCAATAGTATCCTGATCCATCCTTTGGGGTAATGGTTCTAATTTAGCCCCACACTCCAAAGGATATAGTAATGTGATATCTCTGGTGGTTTCACCAGTTGCTGTTTTCAGTTTTACAACCCTGGTAATTTCATCTTCACCAGTTTTGAGTTCCAAGACTTTTCCCATTGACCAATGTTGTCTTCTTGTCTTGTCATGTATCAACACAATGTCCCCAATTTTGACTGAATCATTCCAATTTTGTTTTGTTAATTGTTTATGTCTTTCTCTAAGACTTGTTAAGTATTCTTCTCTCCATTTTGTTATAAATTGAGTTTTGATTTGTGTCAAATGTTGGTATTTTGTGTTGAGTTCTTTGTGTCCTATTTCCCAATCTGGATCCTCTGTACTGTTATGTTCAGATTCTGGTAACATGTTTACTGTTTCTCCCTTAATTAGGTGGTTTGGTGTGAGAGGTTCTGGCTCATTAATACCATCTCCCACATAAGTTAATGGTCTGTTGTTGACAACATTTTCAATTTCTGACAGAATAGTCATGAGTTCAAAAAGTTGTAGATGTTTGGTCCCAATAGTCTTTTTAAGGCAGTTCTTTAGTCTGTATGTTTCTTTCCCAAATGGAACCATACCATGGTGTATTAACAGGAATGTACTTCCAGGTTATATTGTGTTTGATTAAATGAGTTTGTACTGTTTCACTGTCACAAATCTGATGAATAATTCTTTCACCAGATTTGAAGTATGTGGCATTGTCTGACCATATAGTTTTAGGTACAGAATTGTGTGCACAAAATCGTCTGAAAGCAGCAATAAAAGCTTCAGCTGTCAGATCTTCTACTATGTCTAGACATATGGCACGTGTGGCAGCACAGGTGAAGAGTACAATGTACGCTTTGTATTCCTTTGAATCCATTTTGTCTCCAAAACTCACATTTACCGCTCCAGTGTAGTCAATACCCGTGGTTTCAAATGGCAGAGTAAATGTTACTCGTTCCACAGGTAGGTCTGGAGGGCTTGGGGTCTTAAAGGGTCGTGAATGGATACGTTTACAAGGAATGCATGTGTTTAAAATTTTCTTTGTTTCAGTTCTACCCTTTGATAGCCAGTAAGTTTTTCTCAGCTCCGTCAGGGTTTGTGGGACCCCCATGTGGTGTATTTTGTTGTGGGTATCCCTGATGATGAGATTTGTGAAGTGATTCCTCCTCGGAAGAAGAATTGGGTGCTTAGAGTTGTAAGTCAAAGTTGACTTGTTAAGCCTTCCCTTACACCTTATCAGACCCTCTGTATCCAGGTACAGATTTAGATCCATGACAAGTGAAGGAATTCCTTTGTTTAATGTTTTACTGGACCTAAGATACTTCAACTCCTTGTCAAATTCTGAAGCTTGTATCTGTTTGAGCCAGTGTTTTGTTGCAGTTTCTGTTAAGTTAGAAAAGGCCTTCTGAGGACAGTGTTTGAGAAGGTAGCTATTGACAAACTTGCAGCAATAGACTGTAATTCTCAAGAGTTTGTTGAGGTCTGAATAATGTTTATAGTCAAATATAGGTTGGTCCTCAGTGATCTTTTCAGTTGTCGTAGAGTTGAGTGTGAGGTTAACTACTTTGGCTGGCCAAAGATCCTCACATGTTAGCCATTCAGGCCCTTCATACCAGATTTTATTTGTTTTCAACAGTTTGTAAGAGAGCCCTCTTGTCAAAAAGTCTGCAGGATTCTCTTTTGTTTTTATGTACCTAAATTTGATACCAAGGATGTGTTTGCAGTTTTGATTTCTGTTAGTCTGTTTTTCACAAATATATTTTTGCAAGAAGTTGTATCTGTGTTGGTCACCCATGTTAGACAAATTTGACTGTCTGTCCATAAGTAAATGTCCGTTATGTCAACTTCTTTATACACTTGTGAGAGAAAGTCTGCTGTTTTAACTCCCAATGAGACAGCTAATAATTCAAGTTGTGGTACAGTTTTCTTTTGGTTTAAGGGTGCCACTTTTGCCTTTGAATAAACCAATTTACTTTCATTTTCACCTGTTAAATAGCCACAACACCCGTAAGCTTGTGTGCTGGCATCTGTAAAAATGTGTAGTGTTTGAGATTTCAATCTGTAGCCAGCACATCTTGGTACGTAGATGTCTTGAACTTTGTTTAAGTCTGCGGCTAATTTTTTCCAATGAAGTTGGTCTTCCACTGAAAGTGGTTCATCCCAATCAATTTTCTTTTTCCATAAGTCTTGCAAAAGGATTTTGGATCTTATGGTTGCTGGTAAATATAATCCAATGGGGTCAAAAATTTTGGATGATTCTGAAAGCACTTGTCTTTTGGTATTGGCATTTGGATTTAAGTTATAACTCTTTGTGCAAAGAGTGTCATCGTGTTCGGAATTCTGTTTTAAAAACCAAAGCATTCCAAGTGTTTTCGTGTAATTGTTTGGTTCAATGTTCCCATTGTTGTCTGTGGTGCCACGTTTGTTAGCGGGCTAGAGATAAAGTAAAGGCCAATTTGAGGCTTTATTCAACATAAACATGGTATAGATCTGAAACACAGAAAACAATAATTAGTAAAGACTTGTTACACAGAAAACAATAATTAGTAAAGACTTGTTACACAGAAAACAATAATTAGTAAAGACTCATTACATTCCTCTCTTCTTTTATAATACGTGATACATTGCACGGTAAGAAACAAAACGACAAGTTCAAGATATTTTGGAAGAAAGAAGAGTCTACAAGTTTAGGCGTTGAGCTGGGTATCTGATTCGAGTGCTTCTTCTCAGAGGGGGACTCGTCTCGGAGGTTACTGACACAGGTGGGCCTCTCTCGACTTCGACTGGAGTCGCTTCGACGGGAGCTGTTGGGACCGTGTGTCGGTGGATCTCAGCGGGTTCTGAGTCGTCCGTTAGCGGGGTGGAATTGATTGGCGGACTGGGTACGAGGGGTTCATAGTGATTCGTGTCATCCGTATTGCTACGTCCCGCCGGTGCCAGGTCCCTGATGGATACGGTATCTTCTCTCCCATTCGTATGCCGTATAAACGCGTAGTTGGGGTTTGCCTCAATTAACTCAACTTCCTCGACGAGGGGGTCGTTCTTGGATCGGCGAATGAATTGGCGAAGGAGTACGGTTCCCGGAGAAGACAGCCACGTCGGTAGTGCAGAACCGGTAGAAGTACGCCGCGGGTGCGTGAATAGACGCTCGTGAGGAGTTTCGTTCGTGGCCGTACACAGCAGCGATCTAATCGAGTGCAGCGCGTCTGGTAGGACAGACTCCCATTGCGACATCGGCAACTCGCGATCTTCTATGGCTAGTTTGATGGTGTTCATGATGATTCCATTGTAACGTTCGCATTGCCCGTTTCCTTGGGGGTGATACGGCGTTGTGCGACTAGTCGCGATACCATGTTTAGTTAGGAACAGTTTTAGTTCCGAAGACATAAATGATGTCCCTCGATCTGTGTGGATGTAAGAGGGAGTTCCGAAGGTAGAAAATAACTCGGTGAGACGGGCGATAACGGTTGACGTGTTCGTATCACGGCACGGGAAGGCAAAAGGAAAGCGTGAATACTCGTCGATTACTGTTAGGATGTAAGGTCGCGAAGTTGCGCTCGGAAGCGGGCCTTTAAAGTCGATGTTAAGTCGGTCAAACGGGGACATGGCCCGTATTAAGTGACTAACTTCTGGTTTATAGTACTGTGGCTTACATTTAGCGCATGTTTGGCATTCCGACGTAACTCGTTTGATGTCATCCACTGAGAATGGTAGGTTCCTAGCTCTCACAAAATGAGTCATTCGGCGGACTCCTGGGTATCAGATTAACATGCAGCTGGGCGAGGGATATTCTTGGAGTAGCAGCGCAAAAGGATCGCGACAATGCGTCTGCGGCTCGGTTCTCGGGGCCCGGTCTGTATTTTATTGTGAATGAGTAGCCGGCTAGTTCTACACGCCAACGGAGAATCTTATCGTTCTTAATACGACCAGTAGCTTTTCCATCGAACATGAAAGATACGCTCCGCTGGTCGGTGACGACAGTAAAGTGTCGAGAAGCTAAGAAGTGCTTCCACTTGCGAATGGATTCGATTACAGCGTATGCCTCCTTTTCAACGATGTGATGGCGACGTTCTGTGTTATTCAGAGCGCGAGAAAAGAACGCCACCGGGCGGCCGTTCTGGGTGAGGGTGGCTCCGATTGCTGAAGAGGAAGCGTCCGTCTCCACAGTGAACGGCAGTTCTTCATCGATTGAACCGACGACAGCTTTCGAGATATCATCTTTGAGTGTTTGGATCGTTGATACTTCCTCGCGAGTTAATGGGAATGATGAAACGTTGAGCAGAGGTTTGATCTTGAGGGAATAGTTCTTTTGAAAAAACTATATAGGGCTATGGGTTGATTGCCTGTGCCCTCATCCGCTGAAAATTTCCAGCAGATTTCAGTGGAGGGTTACCGACAAAAGCCCTATGCTTTTTCGTTAGAGAGTTATGAATATGTAGGTGTTTAAAGGACCTTTTTATATTTAAGTGATTACGGTAATTCTAGCGTCGGGATTTGCGCGACGTACAGTATACTAGAATGAAAATAATTTGCCTCACCTTATTTTTGTTGGGTCTTTGTTTGCTTCGATGTAGGGCGTTACGATCATCTTCGGTGTAGGGCCGCCACGATCGAGTTTCGCGACGAATTTACTTAAGGTAATTAATATAGGCAGTCACTATATAAACCCCTGAAGGAATAGGCCTATCCTTTTTAGTCATTAGGTTTTAATTATAAGGAATTCACTCAGAACTAGAGGGGGGACAAAGACATCCTCCCAGTTTAAAGCTTCGCTGTAACATAAACAGCCCTGAGAGCCGTTCCTTGGTTCTGGTGTATTATTTGCCGAACTAGCATGATTTTGTTGTGTCTACTACCTTTTGGTAGACTAAATAATAAATTGGGTTTTCTTGTTGCTATGTGGGGCTGATTCATACGTACAGGTTCTTTGTACGTATGGCAATTCAATTATTTCATTCCCAATAGGCTATGTCGCCAATCCCGAGGCAATTTTGTATAGATATTTAATTCAATTAATTAATAATTTATATTTAATTATGAAATAAATGTACCACATATGATACCATGTTGTGAGCGCGTATAGTTTTTCCATATACTGGGGGGGGCCGGAGAAAAATTTGTATGTTATAGATCAAAATTTTTTGACAAACTGTGTAAACATGTGAAATGGATCAAAAGAATGAAGTAGAAATTTAGGAAGAGAGAGGTTACTCAAGACCTATTCAAATATGAAAGTTCAAGAGGCCAACTTCTCAAGTTTAGTTAAAGTTATGTCAATCAGTTTGACTCCCTTTAGGTATAGGAAATTTATGGGATTAAAGTAAAGTTATTAAGCATTTTAACTTTGCTCAGTTTGTGTAAGTTTTATAAGTCACCAGTCTTAATTTTTTCTTGTAAAAGTTGTCTGGCTTTCAAAGCAGTCTTTCTTTGAGGCCTGTCTGGTTTAGTCTGAGTTACATCAGGCACATTGAGAGATTCCTCCCCAATAGTATCCTGATCCATCCTTTGGGGTAATGGTTCTAATTTAGCCCCACACTCCAAAGGATATAGTAATGTGATATCTCTGGTGGTTTCACCAGTTGCTGTTTCAGTTTTACAACCCTGTAACTTCGTCTTCACCAGTTTTGAGTTCCAAGACTTTTCCCATTGACCAATGTTGTCTTGGTGTCTTGTCATGTATCAACACAATGTCCCCAATTTTGACTGAATCATTCCAACTTTGTTTTGTTAATTGTTTATGTCTTTCTCTAAGACTTGTTAAGTATTCTTCTCTCCATTGTTATAAATTGAGTCTTGATTTGTGTCAAATGTTTGTATTTTGTGTTGAGTTCTTTGTGTCCTATTTCCCAATCTGGATCCTCTGTACTGTTATGTTCAGATTCTGGTAACATGTTTACTGTTTCTCCCTTAATTAGGTGGTTTGGTGTGAGAGGTTCTGGCTCATTAATACCATCTCCCACATAAGTTAATGGTCTGTTGTTGACAACATTTTCAATTTCTGACAGAATAGTCATGAGTTCAAAAGGTTGTAGATGTTTTGTCCCAATAGTCTTTTTAAGGCAGTTCTTTACAATTTGTATGTTTCTTTCCCAAATTGAACCATACCATGGTGTATTAACAGGAATGTACTTCCAGGTTATGTTGTGTTTGGTTAAATGAGTTTGTACTGTTTCACTGTCACAAATCTGATGAATAATTTTTCACCAGATTTGAAGTATGTGGCATTGTCTGACCATATAGTTTCGGGTACAGAATTGTGTGCACAAAATCGTCTGAAAGCAGCAATAAAAGCTTCTGCTGTCAGATCTTCTACTATGTCTAGACATATGGCACGTGTGGCAGCACAGGTGAAGAGTACAATGTACACTTTGTATTCCTTTGAATCCATTTTGTCTCCAAAACTCACATTTACCGCTCCAGTGTAGTCAATACCCGTGGTTTCAAATGGCCGAGTAAATGTTACTCGTTCCACAGGTAGGTCTGGAGGGCTTGGGGTCTTAAAGGGTCGTGAATGGATACGTTTACAAGGAATGCATGTGTTTAGAATTTTCTTTGTTTCAGTTCTACCCTTTGGTAGCCAGTAAGTTTTTCTCAGCTCTGTCAGGGTTTGTGGGACTCCCATGTGGTGTATTTTGTTGTGGGTATCCCTGATGATGAGTTTTGTGAAGTGATTTCTCCTTGGAAGAAGAATTGGGTGCTTAGAGTTGTAAGTCAAAGTTGACTTGTTAAGCCTTCCTTTACACCTTATCAGACCCTCTGTATCCAGGTACAGATTTAGATCCATGACAAGTGAAGGAATACCTTTGTTTAATGTGTTACTGGACCTAAGATACTTCAACTCCTTGTCAAATTCTGAAGCTTGTATCTGTTTGAGCCAGTATTTTGTTGCAGTTTCTGTTAAGTTAGAAAAGGCTTTCTGAGGACTGTGTTTGAGAAGGTAGGTATTGACAAACTTGCAGCAATAGACTGTAATTCTCAAGAGTTTGTTTAGGTCTGAATAAAGGTGATAGTCAAATATAGGTTTGTCCTCAGTGATCTTTTCAGTTGTTGTAGAGTTGAGTGTGAGGTTAACTACTTTGGCTGGCCAAAGATCCTCACATGTTAGCCATTCGGGCCCTTCATACCAGATTTTATTTGTTTTCAACAGCTTGTAAGAGAGCCCTCTTGTCAAAAAGTCTGCAGGATTCTCTTTGTTTTTATGTACCTAAATTTGATACCAAGGTTTGTGTTTGCAGTTTTGATTTCTGTTAGTCTGTTTTTCACAAATATGTTTTTGCAAGAAGTTGTTTCTGTGTTGGTCACCCATGTTAGACAAATTTGACTGTCTGTTCTTAAGTAAATGTTTGTTATGTCAACTTCTTTATACACTTGTGAAAGAAAGTTTGCTGTTTTAACTCCCAATGAGACAGCTAATAATTCAAGTTGTGGTACAGTTTTCTTTTGGTTTAAGGGTGCCACTTTTGCCTTTGAATAAACCAAGTTACTTTCATTTTCACTTGTTAAATAGGCACAACACCCTTAGGCTTGTGTGCTGGCATCTGTAAAAATGTGTAGTGTTTGTGATTTCAATCTGTAGCCAGCACATCTTGGTACGTAGATGTCTTGAACTTTGTTCAAGTCTGTGGCTAATTTTTTCCAATGAAGTTGGTCTTCCACTGAAAGTGGTTCATCCCAATCATTTTCTTTTTCCATAAGTCTTGCAAAAGGGTTTTGGATCTTATGGTTGCTGGTAAATATAATCCAATGGGGTCGAAAATTTTGGATGATTCTGAAAGCACTTGTCTTTTTGTATCAGCATTTGGATTTAAGTTATAACTCTTTGTGCAAAGAGTGTCATCGTGTTCAGAATTCTGTTTTAAAAACCAAAGCATTCCAAGTGTTTTCGTGTAATTGTTTGGTTCAATGTTCCCATTGTTGTCTTTTGTTATTTGTTCATTTAATTTAGGAGAATTAGAAAGAGTTTGTACTGTATTCAAACCTCCTACCACTTCAGACTAGTCAATACCCGTAGTTTTAGTGGAGTAAATTTACTCCTCCACAGATAGATCTGGAGGGCTTGGGGCTTTGAATCCTGTACTGTTTTTGTGTTGTTTGGCCTATGGCCAAGGGAGGCCACAAGACCCTTTTTGTTTGGTCTCTGGCCAAAGGAGGCCACAAGACCCTTGTTGTTTGGTCTCTGGCCAAGGTAGGCCACAAGACCAATGTTGTTTATGTTGGGCTATGGCCAAGTGAGACCATCAGCCCCTTGATGAATATGTTGGGCTATGGCCAAGGGTAGGCCATCAGCCCTTTGATGAATTTGTTGGGCTATGGCCAAGGTAGGCCAAGGCCCTTTGATGATTTGTTGGGCTATGGCCAAGGGTAGGCCATCAGCCCTTAGATGAATATGTTGGGCTATGGCCAAGGGTAGGCCATCAGCCCTTTGATGAATTTGTTGGGCTATGGCCAAGGTAGGCCAAGGCCCTTTGATGATTTGTTGGGCTATGGCCAAGGGTAGGCCATCAGCCCTTAGATGAATATGTTGGGCTATGGCCAAGGGTAGGCCATCAGTCCTTTGATGAATTTGTTGGGCTATTGCCAAGGGTAGGCCATCAGCCGTTTGATGAATTTGTTGTGCTATGGCCAAGGTAGGCCATCAGCCCTTTGATGAATTTGTTGGGCTATGGCCAAGGTAGGCCAAGGCCCTTTGATGAATTTGTTGGGCTATAGCCAAGGTAGGCCATCAGCCCTTTGATGAATTTGTTGGGCTATGGCCAAGGGTAGGCCATCAGCCCTTTGATGAATTTGTTGGGCTATGGCCAAGGGTAGGCCATCAGCCCTTTGATGAATTTGTTGGGCTATGTCCAAGGGTAGGCCATCAACCCTTTGATGAATTTGTTAGGCTATGGCCAAGGGTAGGCCATCAACCCTTTGATGAATTTGTTGGGCTATGGCCAAAGGTAGGCCAAGGCCCTTTGATGATTTGTTGGGCTATGGCCCAGGGTAGGCCATCAGCCCTTTGATGAATTTGTTGGGCTATGGCCAAGGTAGGCCATCAGCCCTTTGATGAATTTGTTGGGCTATGGCCAAGGGTAGGCCATCAGCCCTTTGATGATTTGTTGGGCTATGGCCAAGGGTAGGCCATCAGCCCTTTAATGAATTTGTTGGGCTATGGCCAAGGGTAGGCCAAGGCCCTTTGGAGTAGAGTAGTTTGTTTGTACGTGTCACTGTCTAACCATATAATTTTTGGCACAAAATTATGTGCACAGAATCAGAGCGCAGCAATAAAAGCTTTTACTCTCCGATCCTTGGTTATGTTTAGACAGGTTGTTGTGTTTGAGACACATTGAAAGAGTAGTGTGTGTGTGTGTGTGTGTGTGTGTGTGTGTGTGTGTGTATCATTCCTCCGAATCCAGTTGGTCTTCAAAACTTGGATTCACCACTCCAATGAAATTAATACCCGTAGTTATGAATGAGTAAATGTTGTATATCCTACAGGTAGGTCTGGAAGGTTTGGGGTTTTGAAGGAATCCAATCTGTTTGCAAGGAATGTATGTGTCTGTTGATGAAATCTGTTGTGATTCTTCCTTTAAAAGAAGAATTGGATGTTTGGAGTCGTATGTATATATTTATATACTGTACCGTACGTGTGTGTGTGTATGTGTGTGTGTATGTGTTTGGTGATGAAATCTGTTGTGATTCTTCTTTTAAAAGAAGAATTGGATGTTTGAAGTCGTATGTATATTTATATACTGTACCGTACGTATGTGTGTAAATGTGTATTTTGTTTTGTTATAGGGTTTTATTTTTTGGTTTTGGGTTAGGTTAATCAATTTGGCTGAGTAAAGATCCTCAAACGTTGCATTTGAGACCCTTATATCAAGCCTTGTCTGTTTTATGCCTATATGTCAAATAGGAATTGGAATAGGTTGGGCCTATATTGGTCAAATAGGACTTGGTGGGTTGGGCCTATATGTCAAATAGGACTTGGAATAGGTTAAATAGGACTTGGAATAGGTAATAGGTTGGGCCTATATGTCAAATAGGACTTGGTGTGCCTATATGTCAAATAGGATTTGGAATAGGTTGGGCCTATATTGGTCAAATAGGACTTGGAATAGGTTGGGCCTATATTGGTCAAATAGGAATTGGAATAGGTTGGGCCTATATTGGTCAAATAGGACTTGGAATAGGTTGGGCCTATATGTCAAATAGGACTTCGAATAGGTAATAGGTTGGGCCTATATGTCAAATAGGACTTAGAATAGGTTGGGCCTATATGTCAAATAGGACTTCGAATAGGTAATAGGTTGGGCCTATATGTCAAATAGGACTTCGAATAGGTAATAGGTTGGGCCTATATGTCAAATAGGACTTCGAATAGGTAATAGGTTGGGCCTATATGTCAAATAGGACTTAGAATAGGTTGGGCCTATATGTCAAATAGGACTTGAAATAGGTTGGGCCTATATGTCAAATAGGACTTGAAATGCCTATATGTCAAATAGGACTTGGAATAGGTTGGGCCTATGTCAAATAGGAATTGGAATAGGTTGGAATAGGTGTTAGGTGGGTGTAGGTTTGAATTCGTGCAATTGCTTTACTGTAGGTCTGAGTCGAATTTTGTGATGTTACAGGTCTGAGTCGAATTTTGTGATGTTAATGAGTAAGTTAAATTGCTGAAATAAATTTTATAACCTACACCACAGGTTCAATTATAAATTTAGTGTTTTTAATTAGGATAGGCCTTGAGTGTAAAGAGTAAGGCCTACTTTAAGAGGTAGGCCTATTATGTAAGGTAAAGTTAGGTGGGCCTACTAAATAGGCCTATTTGTTGGGCCTACCAAATAGGCTTATGTTTGGGCCTATTATTTTATAGGACCTCAAATGAGTTAAGCCTGTTAAATTAACAAGGCTTAGTTTTGAATTTGAAAAGTAGGACCTATTAAATAGGCTTAATGTTGCGGGCCTATTATTTTTAGGACCTAAAATAAGTTATGCCTGTTAAATGAACAAGCCTTTGTTTTCGATTAGTGTAAAGGTAAAGGAATCGGTTCCCAGTTTTAGGCCACTATATGAAAAAACTATAGTGGGGTTATGGTTGAAATTAGGGTTAGGCCTACTGAGTTAAGCCTAGCCACTACGTGTGTCAGTGTAAATTTTAGAGGGGTTAGTTCCCTTCACAGGGCCACCATATGAAAAAACTATATAGGGCTATGGGTTGATTGCCTGTGCCCTCATCCGCTGAAAATTTCCAGCAGATTTCAGTGGAGGGTTACCGACAAAAGCCCTATGCTTTTTCGTTAGAGAGTTATGAATATGTAGGTGTTTAAAGGACCTTTTTATATTAAGTGATTACGGTAATTCTAGCGTCGGGATTTGCGCGACGTACAGTATACTAGAATGAAAATAATTTGCCTCACCTTATTTTTGTTGGGTCTTTGTTTGCTTCGATGTAGGGCGTTACGATCATCTTCGGTGTAGGGCCGCCATCGAGTTTCGCGACGAATTTACTTAAGGTAATTAATATAGGCAGTCACTATATAAACCCTGAAGGAATAGGCCTATCCTTTTTTAGTCATTAGGTTTTAAATTATAAGGAATTCACTCAGAACTAGAGGGGGGACAAAGACATCCTCCAGTTTAAAGCTTCGCTGTAACATAAACAGCCCTGAGAGCCGTTCCTTGGTTCTGGTGTATTATTTGCCGAACTAGCATGATTTGTTGTGTCTACTACCTTTTGGTAGACTAAATAATAAATTGGGTTTTCTTGTTGCTATGTGGGGCTGATTCATACGTACAGGTTCTTTGTACGTATGGCAATTCAATTATTCATTCCCAATAGGCTATGTCGCCAATCCCGAGGCAATTTTGTATAGATATTTAATTCAATTAATTAATAATTTATATTTAATTATGAAATAAATGTACCACATATGATACCATGTTGTGAGCGCGTATAGTTTTTCCATAGTTCTGAATCCATTTAGCATAGTATGCGAATAGTCCGATTACGCGTTGTAGAGACGACTTGTTGCGAGGAGTTTGAAGTTCTTGTAGTGGCCGGAGGCGTTCGGGATCGGGCCGCAATACGCCATGAGAGATAGAATATCCGAGCAGGTGCACTGATGTCATCGAAAGCTTGCATTTTTCCTTGTTTAGACTCAGATTTACTCGTTTAGCGGCTTCCCAGAAATGTCGAAGGTTCTCATCGTGCTTTCCCAAGTGGTTCCGCAGATGGGGAGATCGTCGAGGTAGGCGTATGTTGATGATAAGTTGTTCGAGGATATGAATTCGTTCATGACGCGCTGGAAGGCCGCGGCTCCGTTAGTTACTCCCATAGGGATCCTTCTGAATTGGTATAGATTTCCGTCAGCCTCGAATGCTGTGAAGGTCGTTCAGACGGATCGATTTCTACCTGGTAGTATGCGCTTGACAGATCAATTACGCTGTAGTATTTGTGTTGTGAGACTTTGTTGGCTATATCATCGATTCGCGGAAGAGGATATGCATCTAGCATGGTAAATCGGTTGACGGTTTGAGAGAAATCGATTACCATGCGTTTTTTTTTTTGTTTCGGTAGATGTGATGACTTCTTGAGCACGCCAGGGTGAGTTACTGGGTTCAATTATCTCATCCCTGAGTAGCTTTTCGATTTCTTTCCCAATGAAAATTTTGTCCTCAGAGCAAAATCGTCTGGACTTCGTGGCGATGGGACGACAATCGGCAGTTAAGTCCGAATAATGGTGGGGCTGAAATTCTTGATCAAGTAAGGCCGCATATATGGAGTGCTGGCTCCGGACCTCCGAAATTGATGTTCAATTCCTTGTGTCTGATTAAGAATGGGGTACCGAGTATTATGTCAGCGCACAGATCCGACAAGACGGATAGTTCGAGCTTTTCGTAGTCGCGGTCTCCCATCGTAACCTTCACTGTACATCGACCTGAGATTGCTGCGGATAGATTAGGCGAAGCCATTGATACGACGCCCGAGTGCGGAAGAATGGGCAGCTCTAAGTGTTTGGCTAGATCCTCACGAATGAAGTTGTCCGAGCTGCCAGTATCCAACAAGGCGAGACACGAACGGCCGTTGACGAGGATATCGACTGTTGAGTTGGTAGGCATGGAGGAGCTACACGATAGAGTGGTACTAATGGTCGCTAATGCTGCGGCTGAATGAGACGCTGTAGTTTTATCCTGTTTTTGACGTGCCGAGGAAGTACTTGAGCGGCAGACTTTGGCCCAGTGGCCGGTCTTTTCACATTTCGCACAGATAGAATCCTTTGCTGGACACCTGCTTCGTGGGTGGCGTCGAGACCCGCAGAAGAAGCACAGAGCGCTTTGTTGTCGAAATTCGTAGCGGCTGAAGAGTTTGGGAGATCGTCTTCTTGGACGCAGGCAGGCCGGGCAGAGTCAGTAGTCGGCGACGGTTCGTGGCGAGAGCCAGTGGTTGCAACAGCACCGTAATGAGTGAGGTACGATTCTGAGTTTTTCTGGGCCTGATCTAATGTTCGAGCCTGGACGATAGCCTTTTCCAGTCAAAAATTTTGGATGAT
The DNA here is from genome assembly GCA_023014485.1 of Bathynomus jamesi. NCBI lineage: Eukaryota > Metazoa > Arthropoda > Malacostraca > Isopoda > Cirolanidae > Bathynomus > Bathynomus jamesi. The sequence continues at coordinate 125,910 of JAJOZX010005873.1, read as the reverse complement.
TCTGAAAGCACTTATCTTTTTGTATTGGCATTTGGATTTAAGTTATAACTCTTTGTGCAAAGAGTGTCATCGTGTTCGGAATTCTGTTTTAAAAACCAAAGCATTCCAAGTGTTTTCGTGTAATTGTTTGGTTCAATGTTCCCATTGTTGTCTTTTGTTATTTGTTCATTTAATTTAGGAGAATTAGAACCCACTCTCTTAGTCCAAAATTTCCTTGCTTCATTATGGGTTGTGACATTTGGTAAATTTCAAGCAATTCCTCTTCAGTTACAGTGGAACCAATGAGGTTATCCACATAAAGTTTTGTTTTAAAAACTGAACTGTTAAGCCCTCTTGAAATAAGTTTAGGTGGTTTTTAATTGTTAAAGCAAAAATACTTGGAGAGCAATTTGCTCCAAAAATAATTACTTTAAATCTGTAGGTTTTGAAACCTTTGTTAAGGTCATGTGGATCATTAAACCACAAAAACCTGAGATGATTTTTATCATACTCAAGCTTCAAATTTATACAGAGGAATGCTTTTTCTATATCACTTTGTACTGCATAATTGTCTAAACGGAAGCAAAGGAGAATTTTTACAAGATCTGAGACAAGGTTTGGGCCTTCCATGAGACAATCATTTAAACTAACAGAATTTGTGTCTTTTAAACTACAGTTGTATACTACTCTTAGTTTAGTTGTGGATGAGTCTTCTCTGTAAACTCCCCTGTGTGTTAAATAATGACAACCTCGTTTTTTAAAGGCTTCATCAGTAACTTCTTCAATGAAGCCCCTTTCCATTTGTTCTTTGAATATGTTGTTGTATTGTTCTAAAAGATTGTCATTTTTAAGTTTTCTGTAATTTTTATACAGATGTGCCTTAGCTACTTTCAAATTGTCCATTATTTCTGGACAAGGTGTTTTCCAAGGCAGCTCCACATAGTATTGATTGTCTCTGTGTTGTAATGTATCCTTAAATTGTTCTGTCATCAATTGGTCTTCATGCGTAATTGTACTGTCCTTTATGCCAACTTATTTTAATAGTCACAACTGCTGTAACCCTTCATCCAATGTGGAATCATTTTCATTCAAATGATGTGGGATTATGACAGTGTTTTTGTAGTTCGAGTTTGTCACATAGTCAGAAATTTGTGACTGTGGTGATTTTGTTTTGCGTGAATTTTGTTCATGTTCTGTGTTCTGTGTCAGTAGTAAGATGGTATTTAGTTATGTCACCCAAAGGAGCAATACCTGTGGGAGTTTGTATGGCTATTCCATCTCCAATTTTAATGATGCCTCTATGGACCAGATGAAGATAGTCAGCTCCCATGAGCATATGTATATCATCAACTACATCTGCATTAAGGGTTTTATCAGCTATCGTGTATTTGTTTTGAAGTTGTAGCAAAGCTTGTTTTAACCCAGCTATTTGTATTTTTTCTTGTTCTACTTTGTCCACAACAACAACCTTAAGGGTTTCAAATGTTCCATCAAGAGTTAAAGTTATATTTACAGTTTTAAAACTGGCTTGTACTGGGTTTTTATTGATAAATGATGAAATAGAGAGATCTTCATTTCCTTGTTGGTTTTGAAGTCCCAATTTTTCTATCAGTTGTTTAGTTACAAATGTTTGTTGTGAGCAGGTATCTAAAAGACACCTAACCTGTACTATTTGTCCCCTTTTATTTTGGATTTCCAAGGTTGTGGTTGGTAAAAGAATTTTTGAATTGTGGTTAATGCTAGATGAACTGATATGCCCATTCATAGCATTCTGAGTTTGTTTCTTTGTTTTGGTTTGATTTGGGTGTTTGTTCATAATGTTTGTAAGTTTTTCCAATGTCTGTGTGTGTGTATTACACATAGGGGTAACATGGTCAAAACTGTTGCAAAACTTACAATTGTATTTCAAATTTGATTTGCAGTTTTGCTTTTGGTGCCCTGATCCAGTGCATTTTTTGCATAAGTTTAGTTGTTCACAACGTTTTGACCTTGCTGTAAAGTCTTTTTTATTTGGGACAATTTGTAGAATAATGTTCACTGCTAAAACAAAATTTGCATGGTGTGTGATTATACTCAAAAGTAGTTACATTAAAGTTTTGCAGAGTAGGGGTCTTTGAGTCTTTTTCTGTCACTTTATTTTCTGCAAATTGAGTTTTGTGGTTGTGTTTTGATGTAACTGGTAAGTGTTGAAATCTTTTGTTAGGTTTTTGGTTTTCTGCATTGGTAAAGGGATCGGTTCCCAGTTGCATAGACCACCATATGAAAAAACTATAGTGGGGTTATGGTTGAAATTGGGGTTAGGCCTAATGAGCTAAGCCTAGCCACTGCGTGTGTCAGTGTAAATTTTAGAGGGGTCAGTTCCCCATACACAGGGCCACCATGTGAAAAAAACTATATAGGGCTATGGGATGATTGCCTGATACCCTCATCCGTTGGAAATTTGCAGCAGATTTCAGTGGAGAGTTAAACGACAAAAGCCCTATGTTTTTTCGTTAGAGAGTTATGAATCTGTAGGTCTTTAAAGGACCTCTTTATATTTAATTGTTTATGGTAATTTTAGCGTCGGGATTTTAGATGCCTATATGTGAGCGAAAAGAAATTGTCCCACCTTATTTTTGCTGGGTCTTAGTTTGCTTCGATGTACGGCGTTACGATCTTTTTCGGTGTAGGGCCGCCACGATGGAGTTACGTGATGAGTTAACTTCTTGTAATAAATATAGGCAGTCACAATATAAACACTTTTAGGTATAGGCCTATCCTCTGGTTTTTTTTTGTTATTAAGTTTATTATAAGGAATTCACTCAGAACTTTAGGGAAGACAAAAGCACATCCTCCCTGTTTAAAGCGTTCGCTGTACAAATAAACAGCTCTGAGAGCCGTTCCTTCGCTCCTTCGCGTTGTATTTTCATTATTTGCCGATCTGGCAAAATTTTGTTTGGTCTACTTCTCTGTGGTAGACTAAACAATAAATTAGGTTTTCTTGTTGCTATGTGAGGCTCGATTCATACATACAGGTTCTTTGTACGTATGGCAATTATTTCATTTCCAATAGGCTATGTCGCCAATCCCGAGGCAATTTTTTATAGATATTTAATTCAATTAATTAATAATTTATATTTAATTATGAAATAAAGGTACCACATATGATACCATGTTGTGAGCGCGTATAGTTTTTCCATAGGAGATATCTGTAAGCAGCTTACTATCCCAGTGCAAGAGAAAGGGCTCATAGGTCTTGAAAGTGGCCTGATCTTCGCGGCACACCGCTTCACGTGTACATTGTCTCACGCAACGAATGGTGCTGCGTGAGATTGACACTTCTTCCAAGTTGTGCCCCAGCGATTTAATAGTTGCTGCGACCACTGCCATTCCTTTCCTGTCACTGATGTTGTGGCGATCCAAGGCTAAGGAAATGTCAGGCGTGATCACAGACTTCAATCGCTTAGGAGTGGAATATTTTCGTGCTGACTCCTTAAAAACTACAGTATCTGAGTTTGATGATTCAGATGTGCTTGAACAAGAAGCCTCCAGTTCTCCCTGGGACCATCTCGCATCCGCCTCGCGCTTGGCCTTCTCCTCTCAGTTCATCTCCGCCTCACACCGAATCCGCTTCCTCGTTTGTTGGTCAGCCATTTTCTTGTCAATCGGGCCAAAGCTGGAGGAAGTGGGATTATCGAGCTGAGCGACAAAGAAGTTCTTGTCCTCCTCATTCATCGTGGTCTCGAGGGCGTCATGACGTGAAAGATTGAACACATCGTCAAGGTCTCCGCGAAATATGTCCTCCTTCATTCTGTAGGATGGGAAATTCTTTGTGCGGTTCTTCTTCAGCCCCTTGTATTGCTCGTACAGTTTCAGGAGCTTCTTCTCAGCATATCTGGTATCCGTCATTGGAACGTTTGCTTTTGTCCAAAACGGGATCAAAGCCTCAATGGTCATCACCGCACTGTTATATTCTGTCTTCCTCTCCTCCAGATGGTGGAACATGAATTTCCGGAGGCCTTGAAGCTTGGTAGGGAGTCCTGCCCTAGTTAACTTCTCCTCCACCTTCCCTAGTAACCACACCTCACTGCTAGACCGTGTTTTTGATTGCTTCGGCGGCATTTCTACACATTCCTACAAAAGAAGAAGCCAAATTTAGTCATACTATAGTAATCAATCATTAGTGAGACACGTCATGCATGATTGAGCGACCTCTTAACGACACCGTAGACCAACCATACTTCACGCAGTTATTCACACTAAGTGTAAGAACAAAAGCAACAATGACCCAAAAGAGTGAAATCTCAGATGCTAAATTTTCCCTATGCTTGTGAACCACCCATATATATATATATATATAGTATCCATTTTAATGAAGTTAGTTACTTGCTTTAGTATGTTAAACAAATAATGCTTGAATAACATGTTTCTGGCACAATTTGTGACTTTGTGAAATCCTACCAATATATATATATATATATATATATATATATATATATATATATATATATATATATATATATATTGGTAGGATTTCACAAAGTCACAAATTGTGCCAGAAACATGTTATTCAAGCATTATTTGTTTAACATACTAAAGCAAGTAACTAACTTCATTAAAATGGATACTATATATCTACTTACAAAAATCGAAAAAGTGGTTGAACCAGTCTGGACCATCTCTTTTGAAGCCCAATCCAGTACAGACTGGTCCAGTTGCATCATGGATAAATATAGTATATAGTATATACTGTATAGGGCCTATATATATATATATGCAGAAGTACCAGATGAATGAAAAAAAGCAAATGTAGTCAGGGTTGGCAAAACCCCAGGTTTTTCATAAAAAAACCAACCCAACTGGGTTTTTGCTGGGTTTTGTGGTTTCCGGTTTTTTGATGGGTTGAAATTTTTTTTAGAAAGGTTCGATAATTATGTAGTGCCTAATATATCTATCATTTTATTAATTTATTTATCTAATCTACAATATATATATTAAAAAGACATCTTCATTTCACAGAAAGTTCAGATTTGAGAGAGAATAATGACATTAGAATTTTCTCCATTTTAATTTTAGATCTTTCCTTTATTTCTTAACAGCAGATTTCAGCTTTATTTAGACCTAACTCAAATTAAAATTTTTAAGATGCCAAAGAGTTATAGAAGTGGAAGATCTAAAGCTAGAGAATAGGATGAAATGACTTTATTAAGTGATCAGCCTACTAGAGTACTATGCAATTATTGCAAAGAAAGTATCACTCGAAAAATTGAGAGTGAAACATCATCTGAAAAATGCAGTAAAAGAAAAGTGGATGTTTTGAAAATGAGGCAAGAGGTATGCCGAGACTCAAACCCATGGGTTTTTGGGTTTCATAATTTAAATTAAAGTTATAGCTATGATTTTTAGAATTTATATATTTCGTTTCAGTTTTTAAGGTCACTTTCAACTGAAGAAGATAACAGCATGCTGTCAAAACGTATTGTGTTTTCATTTAACATAAAGTGTGGCTTTTGTTCTATTTTGAATCAAATGGTAGTGTGTTTTTCTGAATTTTTATTACAATTTGTTTACAGGCCTAGACAGTAGACATTATTCTTATTTTTGCATATCTTTTTTTCAGAGATCAGTTTTAGTTAATTATCAGGTCATCCCATAAGTAATGTCATTTTTTACGATAGATTAAGTTTAAACTAGTCCTACTCCGTTTAAGCATAAATTTTCTGAAGGTTATAGCTAAGAGGAGATCTATCGTGTTTCGCTACATACTTTACAGACCTTGACTAGTGAAGACATGTGTTTTACTTTATGTGAACCCCTCATAAACATGGCGGTATCAGAAAAGCATATCAAGCATATAATGCTTTACGAGTTAAAAAAAGGGAATAGTGCTACTGAAACAACACGAAACATTCAGAATGTTTATGGCAACGATATTCTGCATGTGAGGAAGTGTCAAAGATGGTTATAAAAGTTCAGGAATGGTGACTGCTGTTTGGCAGATGCAGCACGCTCTGGACACCCTGCTGAGTTTGATGATGACCTGCTGTTAGCCGCACTTGAAGAAGACTGCTCAACAACTGTCGAAGAATTGGCCCAGAAACTCAATTCATCCCCATCCATCAACATTTGTAACAACTCGGGAAAGTGCCTAAGTTAGGAAAATGGGTGCCACATGAATTGTCGGTCGACAATCTGAGGGTGCGGGTAAATATTAGCACAGCTCTTCATTCCCGTGAACTCCAAGATCCATTTTTGCACCGTTTAGTGACTGGTGATGAAAGGTGGATACTGTACCAGAATGTTAAGCGCCGTCGACAGTGGGTTTGTGCTGGAGAACCAGTGACACCACAGCCAAAACCAAATCTTCACCCTCGGAAGGTGTTGCTTAGTGTTTGGTAGGATAAAGGTGGTGTAATACACTTTGAAACCTTACCACACAACCAAACAATCACCGCTCAAGTCTACTGTCAACAACTGGATTGATTGAATACTGCACTAAAAGAAAAGAGACCTTCTTTGGTTAATCGGAAAAGAATCGTGTTCCACCACAACAACGCATGTCCTCATACCACTCGGATCACTTCTGCAAAAATTGAGGAGCTTGGGTGAGAAAAACTTCCACATCTTCCATATTCTCCAGACCTTGCGCCTTCAAATTATCATCTCTTCAGGAGTCTGCAAAACTATCTTGACGAGAAACAGTATATTTCTTTAGATGACCTGCATTCCAGTCTTTGTACGTTTTTTGCCTCAAAACCCCCTGAATTTTATAAACATGGCATTGAAAAGCTTGTAGGATGTTGGCAGAGTGTCACTGATTCCGATGGAAAATATATACTAGATAAAAAGTTTCAGTTGAGTTTTTTTTTGTCCTTCAAATTCTGATCTAAAAAACGACATTACTTATGGGATGACCTGATAATATCTATTTAATAATGCCTAAAGTTAGACCCGCACATACTGGTGGCAGACTTAAAGCTGCTGAATGGGATGAAGTAGAAATGTTGAGTGACCAACCAGGGAGAGTTCGGTGCAAATACTGCAGATGTGTATTTTTGAAAAAAATAGAACGAGTGAAACATCATTTAGATCGATGCAATAAAAAATGGGTACAGGCTCATGATGATGAAGCGGATGAGCTTACAAATACAGCTACATCAGCAACTCTTCCTTCTACACATAGACACGGCGGTTTTGAGAGTAAAACCCTCTTCAAGCAAGTCATATGAAAGCCTGGTTCATGATGACACTACAATTCATAGTAGTGAGACTTCATTCACTTCAACCGCTTCTGAATCTTCCATACCATTTTTTCATTCTACTCCAGCCAAGAAAAGGCAAGGTCAGATAATGTCATATGTGGTTAGAACAACTGTAGATCAAAAAGAACAACTAGATTTGCAAATGGCCAGATTTTTCTTTCCAGCAAATATTCTATTTGTAGTTGTAGAGAATAAAGAATTTATTAAATGGGTCCAAAATTTAAGACCCGTAAGGAAAAACATACACGCTCACAACATGGTATCGTATGTGATACCTTTATTTCATAATTAAATAAAAATTATTAATTAATTGAATTAAATATCGGTAAATATTTGGCTAGACACAGGAGCTACATTTTTTATCAAAATTACATTTTTCTAGTGTAGTTTTCTCTGCTTTGTTTGAATCTGATACCCATTTCTTGTCCAAATGAATAGAAACTATTTTTTTTCCATTCCAAAATACGGAGTGTTTCTACTCATTTGCACAAGAAATGTGTGTCAAATTCCAACAAAGCAGAGAAAACTACACCAGGAAAATGTAATTCTGATAAAAAACTAGCTAACCTAACTAAATTAACTAACCTAACCTGCTAAAGTGTCTAATTGGCCCAATCCAGCCATGTGACAATCTGAAAACAAGTCATACATCCACGAAACACATTACCGTACATACAAACACACAGAGTGCTAACATACATACATGGATAGATATATACATACATACATACACACAGAGTCTCCACATAAAAATTATGTATTAAATTAATTTTATAACCGCGCACGAGCACAAAAAATGATTAGTACCATCGTAAAGAGCATGAAAAATAGTGCTAGTGAAACACACCCTCTCATTTCTCGTTAGCCCCTGTGTCCAGCCAAATATTAACCTAAATATCTATACAGAATTGCCTTGGGATTGGCGACATAGCCTATTGGGAATGAAATGATTGCCATACATACATAGAACCCATATGTAGGCTTCGGGCCTACATAACCACGAGAAACATTTATTATTTCACGTGATCAAAATTTTCCATTGCTAACTCATGAGATTACATCGAAGCAAGGGTCAACAACCTTCGCCAAATCAGCAATTTATACTAAAATACGAAGATTATATTATATCAGCGCGCTTGGAGCTCTTTATGTTACAGCAAAGCTTTAAACAGGGAAGATGTGCTTCGTCTTCTCTAAAGTTCTGAGTGAATTTGTTATGGATAATCTCTAGGAGCACTCCATTTTTCAATATTAAGCATACACTCATAAAACATATACCATTTGAAAGCTCACATTTTTCTGAGTCTAAAAATGTAGTAATCCAAAAGTATCAATAGCAAATAAAAAGTAACTAGATTTAATTAATTGTTTGACGCATGATGTCAATAACTACATTATAAAGGTTGGCTAAGTTATAAATCTTTAGTCTGTATTGTAAGATGGTATTTTTGATAATTGTTACGCTAACCTAACCTAACATGAATATGTTATTATATTATCATTTGTATACTTTAGGTCTCGGGGGTACGGGGGCTCCGCCCCCATGAAGATCACGCATCACAAATTGATCGGTATAGGGTTTTATATTTAAACCTAGTTACTGTTTATTTGCTATTGATACTTTTGGATTACTACATTTTTAGACTCAGAAAAATGTGAGCTTTCAAATGGTATATGTTTTATGAGTGTATGTTTAATATTGAAAAATGGAGCGCTCCTAGAGATTTTACCTAACCATTTGTCAAGGGCATACAGTTGACCTAACTGGGCATTCAATTAACCTTGTAATTATATATAAAAAAAAAGATATATATATACAATAGCAGAAAAATTTTAAAAAATTGTGGTAAATGATGAAAAAGAATACGTAGGTAAATAGCAGGGCCTATTTTAAGAAATTTTCAATAGTGCACACTGTGCAAGCGAGGGAGGTTATAATGTTATAATGTTTCAGACCAACAGAGTCAAAGACCCTAGGATTCACTCATGGCTGGTCTACCTAGCTGTGTTCATAATTGTGTATTGTGCATGTCCTCCGTCGTGGCGGAGGGGACCTACAATTTTACGTGGGTTCCGATCAGGGTGGGCTGATCGGCTAAACAACAACAACGTTATCGAACCCATTCATAATTTTTAAAATCTGGATTAGATCACCCCTTAGCCTTCTAGTCTTGAGTGTAGTCAATTTCAACTCCTTAAGCCTATCCTCGTACGACTTTGACCTAAGCGACGGAATCGTCTTAGTTAAGAACATAAGAAATTTTTATAGTGGGCACACCAGGGGCCACTTCAGCCCATCGAGGTGGCTCCACTATGTAAAAACTGCCTGTACATTGGCAACAACCAATTTTTACAAAACTAATTAATTATCAATTTAAAACTAATTAATTATTTTATCAATTTAAAACTGAGATAGACTCTCTGGATCCAGAGGATCAGTCATAATAGGTTATTATCCACAAATACAGGGTGTCCCAGGAGGAAATGTTAAGAATGCACCATTTGACTCTTTGGGTATATCTAAGTAGAAAGTATTATATCGACATGTGCCTGATTCCCAACCGTTACCGAGATACAGGCCTCTACATTTGGGTAACTAAAACATAATAAAAAGCCGATCTTAGATAATATTCAATGACATTTAATGATACATTGGCAACTGTGCAGATCCTCACATTATTTATTTAATTATTTTTTTGTCTGGGGGTTCTTGAAGAGTAACGTTTATCAGCGGGGCAAGCCCGAAACTAGGGAGCAGTTGGTTGCACGTATACAGGATGCGTTCATAAACCTCAGAAATGAACTTCCGCGTTTTCCTTGGCAAGACTCGATGGATCGGAGGCTCGCCGCGTGCATTGAAGAAGGAGGAGGTCACTTTGAAACCATTCCGCAATAAGTGCAATAGTGTATTGTATGCTTGTACTTTTTGTAAACCACAAGTGTCATTAAATAGTATCTAAGATCACCTTTTTATTATGTTTTAATTACCCAAATGTAGAGGCCTGTATCTCGGTAACGATTAGGAATCAGACCCATATCGATATAATACTTTCTACTTAGAAATACCCAAAGAGTCAAATGGTGCATTCTTGACATTTCCTCCTGGAACACCCTATATGTTACACTCTATATCTATTTATAACTGACATGCAAATATATCAGATCCAAAGAATCCAGTCAATTTCATTACGGTACCCATCAATACAAGTATCTTGCCAACCAAAAATAAGTCACGGTCCATATCAATTGCGGACCAAGTCACAATTTACAACCATGTCCATATACATTACAATATATATACTTAGGAGGAAAAGTGTAGGTGTGGCTGTAAAGACTGTACAGTAATGTAGAAATGTGTGTGCACCCATTTTGGGTCTCCTATTTAAAGGTGTTTGTTGGGCAAGTGAAGATCATGAGTTTCTCAATACCTCACAGTACTATGGGGGGCACCGCTCAGCAGAGGAATCTCTTTAAATGGGGTGTGTAAGGCATGGGCGGATCTAGGGGGGGTCGGCGGGGTCCGGACCCCCCTCAATATCTTAAGGTGCCTCTTTTTCAGCCGTTACAAATAAAAGACAGGTAGGTATGTTTACTGATAAGCCATTAATATTCTGGTCCGTTTGGTCAGACGTGCTCTGTGGAGGGTGTGGCGGAGGTCTAGGTCTAAGGATAATTACTACTCAGGCAACAGATGTGTTCCCTCACTAATTTTCCCGTTTAAAGTAACCGTCATATATCATGCGATGATGCGCATTCAACCCCACAACTGTTTTGTCTGTGACGTCACCAGATGGCGCCTGAACGTTCGCGCGCCAGTTAGTCAGCTGAGTTGGTCAGCAGTGTCTGCACTTAAGTTAGTGTGAAAGCAAAACATGCCTGGGGAGGAGAGGCGGCGCTGTTTATAGAGTGACGCCTTGCAGAGGGAAGCAAAAAAGTGCAAAACTCTGGATTCGTTTTTCAAGTAAGTAAAAGCAGAATAATAGAGGATAAAACTTTTCATTTTATAAAAGCTGTTTAAAGTTCAATAATAGGGCTGCTAGAGACGATAATGGTAGGTTGTATATTTCATTATTTTAAATTATTTTAAAGGCAGATCTGACTTAGTACGACCATATTATTGTACTGTCGTGTTTCTATAACAATGCTTCTTGTTGCTATGCAAGTAATAGTGCGAAATTACTGATAATTTTTAAGGTAAAAATTCATTACGAAACCACGTCATGCTGAGCTTTAAGCTACTTATCTTTATCAGTTAAAACTATACAGTTTAAGTAGACTGAATTTTTTGTTACAGATCAAATCCTGAAATACCAAGTATAGAATCTGTCAGAAATGAAGCAGCCACTGTCATTGAGACCAACAGTAGTTTGGAGGCCAAGTCTGTTGAGCAACCTTTGGAAAACATTGATTGTGTTACTGGGAAAGATTGTTCAGATAATGTCCATCATGAAACTGCAGAGGCTCAACAACCTGTCAAAGGTGATGATAGTTCTGCAGGGTTAGATTATGATAAAATAGACGAGGTTAAGCAATCCATTGTAAACCTTCGTGATGTTCAGGAGTTTTGTTCAGAAGGTGAGATTCATATACATTTTTTAACAGCTGTGGGCAGTGTCACATAATGTTTTTTTCTTAATAGTTGTGATAGCAGTGATAAAGTAGATGTGCAGTTGTTTGATTGGACTACATCAGGCGACTGCTCAAAACTGCTTACCCAACAATACTATTAACCAAGTGATTATTCAATAAAATATATACTGCTGTGCCCTTTTTGTTATATAGGGAATGCCCTTTTTTCTCTGGACCCCCCTCACTGAAATGTCTGGATCCATCCCTGTAAGGACAGAGAGTATCCCCTAACCCAAGATGCTGCCTCCCTATATCCCACAACACCTGTGTTGAGCTGTGGGATTTATCACCTAAATGCACATAATATATATTAAACAAACTAGTACCATTCATGCAATAAAAATGGGCTTAGACACTATCACCAGATGTCCCTTGCAGACATCAAACTATCCAACCTTCTTTTGAAAGAATCAAGTGTATCTGAAGTCACCACTTCTTCTGTCAGACTGTTCCAAAACTTAATTACTCTGTTTGTAAAACTATATTTTCTTAAATTTGTTCTACATCTTGGCTTAAATAATTTCATACTATGACCTCTAGTCTGGTTATTGTGATCTTTACTGAAAAGAGAATCAAAATCTAACTTATCCAACCCTTTTATCATTTTATACACCTCTATCATATCACCCCTTAACCTCCTCCTTTTTAATGAGAACATGTTTAGATACGCCAGTCTTTCTTTTTATGTCAATTGTCTTAGAAATGGGATCATTCTTGTTGCTCGTTTCTGTACTTTTTCCAGTTTTTTAATATCTTGTATCAAATAGGGACTATTAAATTTAATACAGTATTCAAGGAGGGGTCTCACATATAAAATGTATAGTTGCTTTATAATATTGGGTGATTTGTATTCAATGTGTCTTTGCATGAGATTGAGTCTAGCATTTGCTTTATTTCTGATTTCCATACAGTGATTTGAGGGTTTAAGTTCATTAGTCACAGTGACACCCAAGTCTTTCTCTTTATCATCATTTTTGATTCAAATTTCATTCATATTGTATTCAAATTCTGGATTTTTTGGCCCAATATGCATAACCTTGCACTTATCAACACTTATCTGCCCAGGCTGTTACTCTGTCTAAGTCTTTTTGTATTGTCATTGCCAGTGTTGGGCACTAAAGCGTTAATCCGATAACAGTTAATTAACGAAGTTAACTTTTTTTAACGGACTATTAACGGAAGTTAATTTCCATTTATCGTTATCGGACCAGTTAACTTCCGATAACTCGATATTTAGTCTGTTAAAGTCCGTTAACACGTTAACTGCGAGGAGTCATTCACGGAAGATCACCGCTCCGCGAATGAATTCAAACCGCCATAACTTCAGTCTGCCAATTCCGTCCTCTGCCGCAGTGGAACGGCTCTTCTCTCTCGGCAAGGACATCCTGAGGCCCAAGAGGTCAAGACTGGCAGTTGGGCCTAACTTTGAGAAGTTGGTCTTTCTGAAGGGCAACCAGCACATTGTGTCATAGTCTTTAATAAATGCGCCTAAAATTTAATTTTACCTTTCAGTTCCCGCCATAATAATTCCCTGGTAAATTAAAATTTAGTTAATGGTTAGTGGTTACAAGGGTTTCAAAACATGTAATCAGTACATTTTTTATTAAAAATAAAAAAAAAGTTATTAAGCAAAAAAGTTGCAAAACTTGATAAAAATACAGTTAAATACCTATTTATTGTTGGATTTTGCATAAATAAACATTTTCTATGGGTTTGAAAGCTTTTTTCCTTGATTTTTTTTAAATGTTAGTAAATAAATAGTTATCGTTAACGGATTATCGTTAACTTCCGTTAACTTTGTAGTAAAATTATCGGATTATCGTTATCGGAGTTAAAAATTGGGGTTAACGGATTATCGTTATCGAAGTTAACTTTTTGGTTAACGGTGCCCACCACTGGTCATTGCTCCTGCTACTGACTTAACATTATGGCCTAATTTTGTATCATCAGCAAATTTTGAGGTTTTACATGATAGGCCTTTCTCTAGATCATTTATATAGACAACAAAAAGCAGAGGTCCCAGCACAGACCCCTGTAGGACTCCGCTCAATACGGGTCTCCAAGTAGACTTATTTCCATTTAGATGAACTCTCCGTTTTCTGTTTCTCAGCCATTCTTCTATCCAGTCAGCTATATGACCTCTTATACCATGGGCTCTAACTTTTACCAACAATCTTGCATGAGGAACAGTATCAAATGCCTTTGCAAAATCTAAGTATACTATATCTACTGGCTCATTATTGTCCAAATGCAATAGGACTCCATCATAAAATTCAATCAAGTTGGTTAGACAAGACCTTCCATTTCGAAAGCCATGCTGGCTATCATTTATAAGGTTGCACCCTTCAAGGAACTCAGTAACTTTACCTCTAATGATACTTTCGAGTAATTTGCAAATAATGGAGGTGAGGCTCGTCTTTGAACTCTTTCGAGTTTGTCTATATCTTTTCGCATATGCGGATTCCAAAATTGGATCGCGTACTCCAAATGGGGTCTTACTAATGATTTATAAAGAGGAACTATAATATCGCGCGATTTGTACTCAAAATTCCGAGCTATAAAACCTAACACTTTGTTCGCTTTATTGACCGCTGCTCTACTTTGTTTCGCTACTTTTAAATCACCAGTGACTATAACTCCTAAATCATTTTCTTGCTCTACGCTTGTTAACTCCTTCCCTGACATACTATACGCAAAATTACCGTTACGCGAACCTATATGTAAAATTTTGCACTTATCGACGTTAAATCTCATTTGCCATGTGACTGACCAATCAACGATTTTATTCAGAGCTTCCTGGATTTTACCTCTATCTTCGTCATTAATCGCCCTACCACCCAGCTTCGTGTCATCCGCAGACTTTGAAATTGTACTGACTAGGCCGACATCTAAATCATTAATATATATAAGAAAGAGCAAGGGGCCCAATACAGAACCCTGAGGAACGCCACTCGCTACATTAGCTCAACACGACTCCGCTCCATCGACGACCACCCTCTGTTTCCTACCTCGCAACCACTCTTCTATCCAATTTATTACTACACCCCTGATTCCATGAGCCTTAGATTTTTTCAATGAGTCTTTTGTGCGGTAAGGTGTCAAACGCTTTTTGAAAATCTAAATACACTACATCAACCGCCCGATGACTATCGTGAACGTCAACCACGCTTTGAAAAAATTATAAAAGATTAGTTAAGCAAGATTTGTTTCGCCTAAAACCGTGCTGCGTATTTCTAAGTTATGCAATTCTAAGTGTTCGACTATACGATCCCTAATTATTGATTCCAGTAGCTTACCTACAACAGACGTTAAAATGATTGGCCTATAATTTCCCGCCGCATCTTTATCGTCTTTCTTAAAGATAGGTGTTACGTTTGCTAACTTGAAATTATCTGGTACGCACCCCTCAGAAATAGACGCATTAAAAATCTTTGTTAGCGGCACAACAATGCTATCTTTTAATTCTTTTAGTTGTATGGGATATATGGAATCTGGCCCCGGTGATTTACGCGTTTTCATTTTATAAATATAGCGCATTACCGCCCCTTCACTAACCACAATATTATCCAAAATATTACCATTATCAAAAGGTATTATGTCTATGACCATAGGGATATTCGTTACATCTTCTAGAGTAAAAACTGACGTAAAAATTCGTTTAACAAGATAGCCATTTCCTTGTTTCCAGAAACTAGCTCTCCTTTTACATTTTTCAACGGACCCAAGACATTTTTTACTGGATTCCTATTGTTGACGTATTGAAAGAATCGCTTGGAGTTTTCTTTACCGTCACGAGCTATGGAGATTTCAAATTCGCGCTTGGACTTTTTTATTACACTTTTTGCTTCACGCCTTAGAGATATGTAGTTGTTTCGTAACCACAAATTGTCTTTATCGCACTTATGTAGCCTATAAGCCCTATCTCTACTCTTTATAATGTCTCCTACTCTCGAAGTAAACCACAAGGGCTTTTTGTTTACTTTCGCACGCTTAATTTTGTATGGTTCACATTCCTCATTTATAGTCCTAAATACTGTTTCAAACGATTCCCACATTAGTTTTGCATTGGAGATCCCCATTACGTTTTTCCAATTGACGTGTGACAATTTATTTCGAAATTTACAAAAGTCTGCGTGCTGGAAGTTAGGAATTTTAGTCGAGTTAGCTGGTTTCGAGTGACTTACTGAGAGGACAAACTCTACCATATTGTGATCGCTATTGCTCAACGGTTCTATTACTTGAAGATCAGTGATTAGCCTATTATCCGTCGTATTACTAAATCTAAAATACTGTCCAACCTCGTAGGTTCCCCAACCATTTGAATAAGAAAGCTATCCTCGAGAAAATTAACTAAACGATTACCTTCCGCGTCTTCCTGCATTGTATCGTAATTCACGTTGGCGCAATTAAAGTCACCCATAACTAAAGCCTGCTCACTACCTATTATTCTCTTTAGTTCACGATATAACGCTTCGTCCGTATCAGCTGTTTGATTAGGGTGCCTATATATAACCGCCGTTCAATTTAAGTTCTGCTATGGTCGAATCTATCGGTTCTGGAATTGTGTGTTTTACTTCTATAACGTTCGCAATATTATCTTTGATATACAACATAACACCACCTCCTCGCCTACCTATTCTGTTTTTAACAAAAAGTCTATAACCTCTAATTTGATACTCCCCTACAAAGTCACATGTTTCAATGCTAAGCCACGATTCATTTATCGCAATTAAATCATAGTCTTTACAAGCAATTAAAGAAAAAAATTCGTTTCTTTTATTTCGTAGGCTACGAGCATTTAAGGATAGAACCTTCAAATTGTTTGTAATTGCGACACCTTCGCGAGCGCAGGGGAAATTTGTGGAAATTACGCTGGGACCGTTCGAGTTACGGCAGCCTGAAAAGAAGAGACAGTATTATGAAATATTCTTCCTAAACGAGCAGCTCCAACTTCATTAAGATGAAATCCATCTCCGAGGAACAAGTCCCTCCTGCAGTAGAAGCTGTTCCAAAAATTCACAAAATGCACTCCTTCCTGTTGGCAGAGACTTTAGATTATTGTTGATATAGGTCGCCTTGCTGTAGAAATCGCTACGTTGGATAATTCGAGGAAGTATACCTGTAAAACAATCTTATTAGTTTTTTCCTTTAGTCGCTCTTGTAAGTCCCTGTATCTAGCCAGCAGTTCTTCCGATGTAGAATTTAAAACGTTATTAGTACCGACATGCAGGGCCGTTTCCTGGCATAAGCAGACTAAGCGGCCGCTTAGGGCCCCGCTGCTACTAGGGGGCCCCTAGACAGGCTCCCAGGTCATAGCTCAGTGGGCAAGAATAGAATAGGAATATAGCTGAAGTTATTATTAATATTATTGTTATTATTATTATTATTATTATTATTATTATTATTATTATTATTATTATCGTATTAATTAAAGTTTTTGTATGAGACAAATGTGATAAAACGGAGACAAGCGAAACGTTTTGGTCTTTATGTGTAAATAACTATTGTGGGATCTTATTTCTATATTATTTAACTTTATTCTTACTATATGCTTATACTTTCCTAAATGTTTAATTTTTCTAGTATTGTAAAACATTATTTCACTAATTTACTAATTATTAAGAGATTTTGTAACACTTTAAAACCTAGGATTATTTTCGTTATGTTTTCAAGTTTATTAATTCTTTTCTCATCTTTTTCAGATAATGTGAATTTTGTTGGTTAAAACCTAAATGGTCTGATTATTTGAATGTATTTGATTAATGTTACAATTATAACAATTATTACTATTATTATTATTTATCAGATTAATTGTGGTTAACTAGATGTGACTTCGTGCGTCTTGGAAAATGAAACGACATTATCCATCAGGAGTTGAAAAACGGAAAAAGAAGACAAATAGAGGAGGAGAAGCTTTCCAGTAGCAAGTGCTCAGGAATCGTGTAGAGTAAACTAGTCTGTAATATTTATAATATTTCGAAATGTGAAATTTAATGGATCACATCACCTCAAATTCTGTTCACACAGATCAATTATCAAACAAAATAAGAAAGAGTATTTTAATAAAAATTAACAGAATATGTAATGTTAAGTTCTCAGGAGCACTACTGAAATATTTGGAAAAGCCATCCTCAGCAAAGCCTGATGAGCATCATGAACCAACAGCAGGACCATCCTATATGCAACCTCAAACACCAGTAGAAGTAGAGCCTGATGAGCCAACAAGTGTTATTTATTTATTTATTGGGTTCAAAATCTCAGCTGAGCCGTGAACGGCCAAGCTCTGAAGGGCCAGTTCAACCTACAGCCCAAGTTAAGCTAGAATTAAAAACTTACGGACTTGGAGGTCCTATTAGGTCCTACCTCAGGTTGCTGACTCGATGTGGGCCTACCTTAGGCCTCAGTTGCATGAATTTAAGATAAAAACAAAAGGGGCACTACTTATGGTCTTTCAAAACCTTGCAACAACAACACAACCTGCACTATTGCACGATGCAACAATCTTGTATCTAAACAACCAAACTGAATTGCAAGAGAGCTCTCTATAAGACCACACCCTGTAAGTATGGCATTCCACAAACGAGTAGAAAAGACACGCAGCGCCCCCAAAAAATGATGCCACAAGAGCCCAAAAATGCTAGCTCTAAATTAAGTGAATTTTTCACTAACTTTACAATTATGAGATGGATATATACACACCTTAACTTAATATATACAAGCAATGCTGCATCAATCAGCTTAGTCATCATATCGCCTTGGGACAACAATGGTTCTTCCTCTTCTAGATTTTCTAACACTCCCCACCGAAGAGGCATTGTTGTCATTACCTTCTGCAAATTTAGCCAAGCCTTCTCCATGAGGCTGTAACTCAAATGTTTCATCTTGACTATCCGTGTTTTTGCTGATTTCTAAAGCATAGAGTTTTTGTATAGGTCTCTTTAATTTTCCTCCTGAAGTCTTTACCAGTGCAGACCTAACTAAATTGTCTTTGCCAACAAACAACCCTTCAATTATGCCAAGCTTCCAGCATTGCCTTGGTCTTTCATCCCCAATCATTACCACTTCTCCCACCTTGATACAATTTGCATTGGAGCCCTTTACATTGCCTGATGGGTAATAATTGAGTTCTGGCAAGTATTCCATCTGCCACCTCTTCCATAACTGATCTTGTAGCTCTTCAAGGTACCTGAACCGTCTAGTTAACTCTCCTCGAGTGCTCGGGATAGGCTGCAACTCTGCTGGCACACTGGGGCTTGATGTTAATCGTTTACCACAAAGAAAATGATTTGGTGTCAATGGCTCTGCATCCTGCATACTGTTATAAACAAAAGTGATAGGCCTACTGTTCACCATTGCTTCTACTTCACATAAAACAGTGCAGAATTCTTCTTTGCTCAAATGAGCATTAGCTAAAAGTTTCTTTAATGGACACTTTACACTTCTCACTAGCCTTTCCCAAAATCCTCCCCGCCATGGTGCTCTCTCAACAATAAACTCCCCTGTACCCCCTTGGTGTGAAAAGTAAGATTGGAATCCTTCCTCTTTTAGCAAGGACCAAACTTCTTGAGTTCCTATGCAGCCTTTTGAAGGTTTTTGCATTATCCGATATGATTGATTTATTTGGGAAACCCCTTCTGTTCACAAACCTTTTAAAGGCCAAAAGAATACATCACTACTAAGTTGCTTACCAACTCCAAATGGATTGCTCTGGTGGTAGCACACGTGAAAAGACATATAACCTTTGTTAGACCCCTTGCTCATACACATAGACTGGACCTGCGAAGTCTACTCCCACTACATCAAATGGGGCAGTATAGACACACCGTTCTCTTGAAAGTGGATCCACCTTTTCATAATAAGGCTTTGCACTCCAACGCTTGCAAACCAAACATTTATGCAAGACCTTTTTTACTACTTGTCTAATTTTGGGAATCCAAAACTGTTGTCTGATCTCTATCACTTCTCTAACTCCAGCATGTAACAACTTATGATGAGTATCCAGGATCAAAAGGTCCACAAAGTGCCCCCCAGAAGGTAGCAAAATTGGATGTCTTTTCTCCTCTGGAAGCCCAGAAAACTGTAGTCTACCTCCTACTCTCAATAAATCCTGATCCAAAAACACATCCAAACCCTTGAGAGCAGAATGTGTTGGTAGAACCTGTAATGGACGGCTGGTGAGCAATTCCCTCTCTTCACCAAATTTTTCCTTCTGAACATATACTGTAGTGCCTTGCACCACAGGATTATCTTTTATTAATGAAAATTGCCACAAATTGGCACGAATGAAATATTTTAAATCTAAATAAATAAATACAAATTAAATGTCCAGTTAAACATGTCCAGTGATTAATTTTAATTCTTAAGCATTCAATGAATAGAAATTTAATTAAAAATTAAAGTGCAATTATTAAAGAAGTTCAAAGCAAATATAAAAATATATTTTGTGCCTTTTAAACAATGTAAATTTTGGGGCATGGTGTGACTAGATTTGAATTTGCTTTTTAGGGATTCTTTCGGCTTGTTGGTAAAATTGTTGAGTAAAAAAAAATGTATTTGCAACGACAACACAAGGGACGCCAAGTTTTTCGCATTTTATATACAATCAAAAAGCATGGCGCCAGCAAGCAAAATTTTCTTCGTGACAAGGTTTTCATTGTGGCAGTGGCGGCTCGTGACTAAAAATTCTAGGGGTGCTGTCTCTAAGAATGGTATGGAAAACTGATGAGTGGGTAGTTGGGAGGTAACGAAAATGGTTCACTGAGTAGGTAGGTAGTTAATCTAACAATCATTAAATTCCTTTTATGTCAATAACTGGGTGGATGAAACCAATTGGTTGCTCACCAGAGTTATTCTCCACACTAGTATTTATATACTGTGTGGGAGGAGCGTGCTCGGTAGTGGAGATACATTACCGCTCAACCAACCGAGGAATAAACCAAGACAACGCTGGTACGAGAAGCCCCGCGAAGAGGAGAACAAGGGAGAACGAAAACGAAGAACGGGGCGAGAGGACGTACCAGAAAAGTGCGCTCTCGAAAACATAACCGGAGAAGGGAGACACTCCGATAACAAAAAGTAAGTGACTAATTTGAGTTTTTACACCAGTAAGTTATAAGCATTAAATTAAGCTGGGTCAGACAAGTTAGGCCTACATTGTGGCCTAAGACCCAGCATCAACTCATAGCTTAACAGGTGAAGGTAGATTGCCCTAACCTAATTCTTGTGAGGAATCCTACTGTGGACCTCAATTTATCTGCCCGCTCTGACCATTTCCGGAATCTCTAGGCTGACCCTCTAGGCTAGACTTGATCTACTCTATAGTTAGACTGGAGATATAAGGGTGGGTTAATTGTGGACCAATTCATACAGAGCATTTTTCGCATTGGTGGTCCGTGTGTGGGGAATTTACAAACCTTAAGCTTACTTAACAAAAATTGCAGAATTAGGCTAAATGGTCTAGCCTAAGCCTAACCTGAGCAAGCCTAATTAGGTCTACAACCTAGGGCCTAACTAGGAAACATTTACATTAAAGGAGTCTCATTCTCTTATAAGCTTAGACCTGAGTGACACACAGTACTTGGGGGGGGGATTAAACCAAATTGAACTTGACTGTTTTGTCTGTGCTCTCTCTTCTCTGGTAATTTCTTCTTGTCCTATATTTTTACGATCCCCAGTTAAACAATTTGACTTAGACTGGACAGTGCGGAATTGAAAAAGTTAAAAAGAAAAGGGGGGCAAGTTGGGAGCTGTTACAAAGGCTGTGAACACTTTAACAATATTACACAACCAGGTAAGAAAAATATAGAGAGTGTAATTATTAAATTAGAAATTAAAAAGGAGGAATAATAGCCATTAATGAGAGTATTTCAGAGTTAGTTGAATCCGAAATGGCTGAAGAACAATTGATAGACCTTTACGCTGATGATGATGATCAGGTAAGCTCAATTGAACAGCAAATAAGGGAACTACGGTCTCGGTTTGACTGACTTAACACCAAAAAAACCTAATTCTGATTTAATCAAAGTAGGGCTAACCTTCAACAAAATTTAAGTGGCATGCAAAATCCTGAGTCACAAGAATTGAGGGCTCAGTTACCCATTTTGCAAATACCAACATTTGAAGGGGACACGGTACAATTCCCATCTTTCATTGACAATTTGAGAATTTAATAGGTAATAACCTTATATTTCAACTGTTGAAAAGTTTAGTTACTTAACTAGTTCTCTTAAAGGCCCAGCCTATAACCTGATAGCCTATTTACCAGCCGTAGGGGATTCATATGAAGTAGCTATTGATCTTTTAAAACGTAATTACGTTAATAAAGATGTGATTATATATGAATTATCTCAACAAATTTTTGAATTTGCACCCATAAAAGATAACCATAGTGATATGGAAAATTTTTATACAAAATTAGAAGCTATTAGGACAACTGGTTAGCAATGAGATAGATATTAAAACTTTCATCTTGGCTTATACAAAGCATAGTACTTAGGTGCCTTCCTTCGAGGGTTAAAGATAATTTAATTCTAAAGACGGGAGAAAATTATCCTAATTTAACACAAATAAGACAACACTTCCCCAATATCCTAACTAATTACAACTTGAGAGATTTTCCAACACATAAGACCCAGACTAAGGATAAACCAAAGACTGTTCCCAGAGACCAACTAGCTACAGCCAAACAGACAAAACTTGATACTGTAGAATCAAATGTGACCAACTACAAAACACGAACACCTACATTACAGAACTTTAATGTAACTGCTGCCTCAACTTACACACATATTGCAAATTTTGTGCAAGTAATGAACACAGTAGTACTGGGTGTGACAAATATTCAGATTTTAACCAAGGCTAAAAGATGTGAACAGTTGAACCTGTGTAAAAAGTGTACTGGCCAGGGACATTATAAGAAAGACTGTAAATCTAGGTTAAGATTCAAGTGTAAGTTTTGTAAAAGTTTACGACATGTCTCATCAATGTGTGATTCACCAAAGTGTCCAAATAATAGTACTCAACTCAAAAGATACCTCCCCCAACAAAGGTAATCAAGAAATGCCACTTTCATGGGACATTCTGCTTGTTCAAAACAATGTAACAAGAAACACTGAGATTCTTTTACCAACTATTACTTTGGACTTAGTGAATAGTGAGGGTAGTACCACTCCAGTGAGATGTCTTATAGACTGTTGTTCTCAACAAACATTTGTTTCAAAAAAATTTAGTTAATAAATTGGGTTTGACCCAAACCCGAATGAACAAAACTTCAATATTGCGTCCTTTGTTAAGGATAACTCGGACAAAAATAGCTATAAACAATTGACCTGGAACTACATTTAGAAAGTAAATTCAAGAAAATTGAAGCAGTTATTATTTCTAAAGTAGGACAAAACAAACTGGTTATACCCAAACTAGAACAAACTATAAATCATTTGAAAAAACACTACAAAATAGCTGATAGACATATCACTAACAACACAATAGCTAACATTGAAATGCTAATAGGGGCAGATTATATTAATCTTATTCATAAGGGCATAGTAGAGATAGGTAATGGTATAGCTATTCAGACTCCATCAGGGATAGCCCCTTTGGGTGACCTATCAGACTACAACCTAGACCTAAACCAAAACAGTGCTGACCAACAAATACTATGTGCCTCAACTCAGTCCTACATAACACCTGTAAGAATAGCAACACTTTGAATAATATTATCTCAACTGAGAACATTAATTCATCATTATCAAATGAAACTTTGGATGAGGCAATTCAAACTTTAGGTTACTAGAATCTGTGGGTATACTGACACACATCAAACTTCAGAAGATCAGTTAATGGTAGAAGATTTGAAGACACCATTCAGTGTAAAGACAATATTTATTTTATTGAGTTACCTTGGAAAATAAATTGTCCAACTTTAAGAGATAATCTCAAGTAGCTAAAGGACATTTATATAAAGTAATGAAAAAACTCAAACAAGAAAATAATGTAAAAAACATATAATAATGTCTTCAAAGAACAGCTACAGAAAGGCTTCATTGAAGAAGTAACAGATAACCCTTTTAAAAAAGATGGTTGTCATTATTTAACCCACAGGGGGGTTTATCGACAAGATGCCCCAACAACAAAAACTTAGAGTAGTATATAATTGTAGCCTCAAGACAGTGATAAACACAGCTTGAATGATTGCTTGATTGAGGGTCCTAATCTCATTTCTGACCTTGTGAAGATCTTACTGAGGTTCAGGTTAGACAAATATGCTGTACAAGTGACATTTCGAAGGCATTTTTGAGAATAAATCTTAAAAATGAATATGATAAGAAACCAACTTAGGTTCTTATGGTTCAAGGATCCATTTGATTTGAATAAAGGGTTCATAACCTATAGATTTAATGTTGTGTTGTTTGGAGACAATTGCTCACCTAGCCTATTAGCATTGACAATTAAACATCATTTAAACCAGTTTATAAACTCTCTAACATTGAACTTCCTTAAGGAACATTTTTACGTAGACAATCTAATAGGCTCAACGACAACAAAATCTGAATTATCTGAAGTCTATGAACACTCTCAAAACATTATGCAACAAGGTAACTTTGAACTTAGAGAGTGGATTTCAAATAATGAGGATTTAAACAAAAAGATTTTAAAAGATAATAATGGTCTTACTGAGCCATCAGACAGAGTTAAAACTTTAGGTATGAACTGGTATTTGGATGCAACTTCTAACAGTCATGATTCAATCTGTACTAAGGTTTTAAACTTGATGAGGAAGCAAATACTAAAAGACAAATATTATCAGAGGCTTCCAAAATTTTTGATCCTATGGGTCTATTCCTGCCTTCAACAATAAAATCAAAGATTCTCCTCCAAAAATTTGGAGGACAAATGTTGGGTGGGATGATCCAATAACAAATGAAAATCAAAAATCTTGGAAGAAGTTAGCTACTGATTTAACAAAAGTGCAGAACATTAAAATTCAAAGGTGCTGTGGGTTTAGGATAAGCCCCAGAGGCTTCATGTGTTTGCTGATGCAAGCACACAAGCTTATGGGTGCTGTGCGTATCTTGTAAGCCCTACAGAAAGTCATCTAATTTATGCAAAAGGGAAAGTTGCACCTCTCAAACCTACCCGAACCATACCTCAATTGGAACTATTGGCTGCTACATTAGCCATTAAAACATTTCATTGCTTAAGGATGCTTACTATGATGTGTTCATAAACTAATATCCACGTCTGGCTTGACAGTCAGATTTGTCTTGCCTGGATACGGAATGATAGCATTAATAGTAAGAATATCTTTGTAAGAAATAGGCTAAAAGAAATAGCTGACGCTAATGAAAGCCTACAAGTAAACTTTCACTATGTTCCAACTAAACAGAATTCAGCAGACTTTCTGACCAGAGGTTTATCCTACAAGTTGTTGAAGTCAAAACAAAACTTGGTTTATGGGACCTAAGTGGCTCTGTAATACAGACCAATGGCCTGTGGAACAGTTAACTTGACATTAAATTTAATCTTTTCAAATGAAAAGGTTGAACCAATCACTAATTATGAAAAGTAACTCTGATTTCAACAAACTTGTTAGGGTGACAGCCTACTGTTTGAGGTTTGCTCACAACTGTTTAGCTACAATTAACAAACAGCTAAATAAAAATAATCATAATTATACAGAGGTTGCAACCCAATACTGGATAGGCCAAGCCCAACAAAAAGAGTACAATAAAGAGTTAGAATTCTTAACTAATGGGAAACAAACAAAAGAACCTGTACCATCAGTAGTTGTGGATCTAACTTGTTCAGAGATGAGGAAGGTCTTCTAAGGTGTAAAGGGAGATTAGACAAATCAAAACTGTCTACAAAAGAAAATCCAATCCTTTTACCTAGATTTAGCTATTTGACAACATTAATCATCAGAAAAATACACAATGATGTATATCATATGGGGGTACCACAGACACTAACTACATTAAGAAAACTTATTGGATACCCAAGGGAAGGATCACTGTTAAAACAGTCCTGAGTGAGTGTGTCACATGTAGGCGTATTCATGCTAGGCCCTATAGGAAACCAAATCCTCCTGCTTTGCCAGAGGAGAGAGTTACTCTCAACAGACCCTTTGAGACTGTAGGCATTGACTATACAGGAGCATTGACTGTAGGGGTGGGTGACTGAACAAAAAATGTACATTGTACTGTTTACATGTGCAGCCTCACGAGCTGTTTATTTGGATGTTGTGGAGGACCTAACAGCAGAATCCTTTGTTGCTGTCTTTAAGAGATCTCGTGCACGACATTCAGTACCCAAGACAGTTTGGACTGACAATGCTACATATTTCAAAGCTGGTGAACAAATCATCCACGACTTGTTAAGCAATGAAATCACACAATTATATATACAAAATACAAACATAAAGTGGAAGTATATTCCGGTTTGCCTCTCCTTGGTATGGTTCTATCTGGGAGAGGAATATACAGACAGTAAAGAATTGCTTGAAGAAAGCAATTGGCAAAAAACAGATACACTTATTTGGGTTACTCACTCTCCTGGCTGAGATTGAGAAACATCATTAACAATAGACCACTCACTTATGTGAGTGACAACATTAATGACCCAGAACCATTAACTCCAAATCATTTGATTCGAGGGAGAACAAGTTAGTCTCCTGCCGGACTACAATATAGACTCTTCAGAAGACCCAAACTGGACTCAACGACATGATGAGCTCCAGACTAAGTTACAACATTTAACTAGAGTTAAAGCTCATTTCATAAAACAGTGGAAAACTGAGTATTTGATGGGTCTAAGGGAGAGACATAAACAAATGACTAAGAAGGATTGGTCTGACACAATTAAGGTAGGGGACCTTGTTCTCATACATGACAGTACTCCAAGACAAAACTGGCCTCTGGCTAGAGTTTCAGAACTCAGACCAGGGGCAGATGGTGGGGTAACAAGAGTGGTCAAATTAAGGACTTCAACGGGTGACACAACAAGAGACATTTTCTTTTGTACCCTTTAGAGTCTGGACCCAAACAATGGACTTTGGAAACCTTCTCCACTGACAGTAACAACTGAAGACACTGAACTTCCAGTAACTATTCCTTTGACAGTAGGAGTGGTAACGCATCCTACTACAACATTGACAGACACAAGACCTCAGCGACAAACAGCATTAAAAGCGCGACTATTTTTACAACAAAAAATAGATGCTGGGGAATTGTAATTTTATCTTCTAACTTCATTTTTCTTTTCTTATGGTAAAGACCATAGACAGTTTCATCCTATGGATGTATATTTTATCTTCTAATTAAATGCTACACCTTCTCCATGAGAAGGTGAGGATAGGCACTGTTAATCAGATTAACAGGCATTTACAGTTAAATAGTTAGCTAGTCTACACTCAGACAAAAATTGGTGACATTGACACCAAAATTTTTATCTCCCGGGGCCCCAGTATATGGAAAACTGATGAGTGGGTAGTTGGGAGGTAACGAAAATGGTTCACTGAGTAGGTAGGTAGTTAATCTAACAATCATTAAATTCCTTTTATGTCAATAAACTGGGTGGATGAAACCAATTGGTTGCTCACCAGAGTTATTCTCCACACTAGTATTTATATACTGTGTGGGAGGAGCGTGCTCGGTAGTGGAGATACATTACCGCTCAACCAACCGAGGAATAAACCAAGACAACGCTGGTACGAGAAGCCCCGCGAAGAGGAGAACAAAGGGAGAACGAAAACGAAGAACGGGGCGAGAGGACGTACCAGAAAAGTGCGCTCTCGAAAACATAACCGGAGAAGGGAGACACTCCGATAACAAAAAGTAAGTGACTAATTGAGTTTTTACACCAGTAAGTTATAAGCATTAAATTAAGCTGGGTCAGACAAGTTAGGCCTACATTGTGGCCTAAGACCCAGCATCAACTCATAGCTTAACAAAGGTGAAGGTAGATTGCCCTAACCTAATTCTTGTGAGGAATCCTACTGTGGACCTCAATTTATCTGCCCGCTCTGGACCATTTCCGGAATCTCTAGGCTGACCCCTCTAGGCTAGACTTGATCTACTCTATAGTTAGACTGGAGATATAAGGGGTGGGTTAATTGTGGACCAATTCATACAGAGCATTTTTCGCAAATGGGTTGAAATAATTACTGAAATAAAAGGATGAGCATTGAGCAATGAATAAAAGTTTCAAAAGTTATTGAAAAAGTTATTCAGTGAGCTCATCCTTATATTGTTCTTGATTATTTCAATTGTAAATAAAAAATTTAGGGGTACTGCAGTTCCGCAGTGCCTACCGACGAGCCGCCACTGCATTGTGGCTATTAGTATTGCTTACATATTAGTATTAGTTACAGCTATTAGTATCAGTATTAGTTGCAGATTGTTATATATTAGTTAAACGGTACCATTATTTAATTTCATTTATACATCACAACCCAAGTTGTTACGGGTAAAAATCTTCTTTGCATTTACAAATAATTGTTGCACATAGTTTATTAATTGTTGTCAATAAAATACAAAATTCATATTGACAATTTTTATAATCCTTCCTTCCTTTTTTTTAAAATTATTTTTGCGCCGCAGTGCCGGATGCCAATCCAGTATTTGGGCGCTGGTGACCCTGGCATTTAATTAATTATTTATCTACGTAAAGGTCTATAATAAATTTGACCCTTACAATACCACCCAGTATTTCCTGGCTTGCTGAATCTCCTTACTGTTCAGTAGGGCGGCTCGTTTTTACACTTTTTTCGATATTTGATTGGGGGTAGTGCGGAAAAGTTGCGATTTGGAGAGAAAATAGTGTGTAAAATTTTTTTGATCTACGTCAATACCTTCCGGTGGCGGCGAGTCCTTAAAAATCGAAAAATAGGCCAAAAAACATAAAAATTTTATATAATTTTATATAATTTTTATATAATGTTCATTGTTCAATGACTGCTATTAATTTATTCAAGCCTATAATAGTGTTCTCAGGGTTGTTTGCACAGAAATATACCGGAATTAACATTTGTATAACATCTTGTTAAAACTTGCTTTAAATCAATATTTTGGATATTTTAACGGCTAAGACGCCACCGGAAATTATTAACAGATTGTGCTGAAATTTTATTGTTTATTTTGTAAGTCTTTAAAACCATTTTCCAATCTACCACGTTAGGCCTATTTTTCGATTTTTAAGGACTCGCCGCCACCGGAAGGTATTGACGTAGATCAAAAAAATTTTACACACTTTATTTTCTCCCCAAATCGCAACTTTTCCGCACTACCCCCAATCAAATATCGAAAAAAGTGTAAAAACGAGCCGCCCTACTGTTCAGAATTCATTCCCTTCTTGTTTCTCCCTTAATATTGTTGGTAAATCTATATACCCATGCTGTCACTCTTAACAACCTTTTCAGACTGCTAATGTCCTCAAGCCTCAATATGGGGTCCTGCTGCATAACTTGACAACTGTTCACAGTACATTTTCTCACTTCACTCACCCATGCTTCTTCAGCTTGGCATTCTCCTACAATAGGCTGATTAGAAGGCCAGTTTTCACTTCCAAGTTTTAGCCATTCTGGCCCATTCCACCACAAACTTGACTGTGCAAGATCTTTCACTGAAATTCCTCATGTTGATAAATCAGCGGGGTTTTGGGTGCCCGGACAATGCTTCCATTGCTTGGGATCTGTGTGCGCTTGAATTTCCTCCACCCTATTGGCAACAAATGGTTTCCATTTCCTTGCCTGGCTTCTTAACCAGTGCCAAA
Source organism: Bathynomus jamesi (assembly GCA_023014485.1). Classification (NCBI taxonomy): domain Eukaryota; kingdom Metazoa; phylum Arthropoda; class Malacostraca; order Isopoda; family Cirolanidae; genus Bathynomus; species Bathynomus jamesi. Next base: position 96,295 of record JAJOZX010005873.1, on the reverse strand, counting down.
CTATAGTGGAGTCTGTCCAATAATAGCTTGGAATTTCATAGAGGGCCAAAGACTTTTGCACTGTAACTGCAAGCCGACTAACAATAACTGCACCCATCAATTCCAACCTTGGAATAGAAAGCCTTTTCAAAGGTGCTACTCTGCTCTTTGCAGCAACCAACCTGCAACGTACTTCCTCTTTGAATGTGCCTCTTATATAAATACAAGTTGCATAGGCTTCCTCACTTGCATCACAAAAGATGTGCAGCTCCAAATTGTCTGGACTATTGATCAACTCTCCAAAGTACCATCTTGGGATTTCAATGTCTCCAAGATGTGCCAATTCTTTGAACCAATATTTCCACCTTACCACCATATGATCAGATAACTCTTGGTCCCAACCAAGTCCAATTTCCCAGAGGCTCTGAAACAAATTTTTTACTTTATCACAAATGGAGCCAGGAATCCAAGAGGATCAAAGACCTTTGAAGCCAAACTAAGAGCTGTACGTTTTGTCCACCTTGTCTCATTCTCAGCCAGCTCTACTAAAGATTTCCCATTGAAGGTAAACAAATCCTCTCCTTGCTGCCAAACAATGCCTAGCACTTTTGCGTCTATTGCCCACAATTCCTTAATACCAGAATCCTCAATACTTTCTGCTGCATCAGGTACTACACAGGACTGACTCATAAACTCTTGCAATTGAGAATGATTGGTCTGCCATTTTCTAAGCTCCATGCCAGCCTCCCTCATTATAGCTCTAGCCTCCATGAATATCTGTTTAGACATTTCTGTATTATCCACGGAACACAGCAAATCATCAACATAAAAATTTTTCCTTATGTGTTCAATAGTGTTAGGATAGACTTCAGAATATTTCTTAAAATGATACTGCATAGTAGCTGCCAACAGAAATGGACTAGAGCTGAGGCCAAACAACACTGACTTCATTCTATATGCTTGAACCTTAGGTTCATTTTCCAACAAGTCTTTCGTATCCACCCACAGATACCTTACTGCATCTCTGTCCTCTGGTTTTAACTTTATCCGCAAAAAGGCTTGTTTCACATCTGCAGTCAATGCTACTCTACCAAACCTGAATCTCAGTAACCACGAAAATAAATCTGCATTTAAATTTGGCCCAGCATCCAAACAGTCATTCAAGGACACACCACCTTTGTCCTTGGCTGAGCCATCAAAAATTACCCTCAGTTTGGTGGTAGTTTTGTCTCGCCGTACCACTGCATGGTGTGGCAGATAATGTGCCTCCAGGCTCACCAGCTCACCTTGCACCCTTTCAGCATAGCCCTCCCTTACATACAGTGGTGTAGTGCTAAATAAAGAAGTGAGGGAACGCATTTTGAAAGTGTTACTCAGATGCGGGGAGGACAATGGCGAGCGCGGCGAGCCCATGCAGCTGGGGGTCCGGGCACTGTAAGACCCCCCCCCGGGAAATCTTTTGAAATCTGACCAATTTCAGGGATATTTTGAGGTCATATGCATTGGATATTAGGATATATTCCAAGGTTGAAGATGCAGTATTTCCAGTGTCATTAGATATACGACATCCAGTACGATCAATAAAAATAGCTAACAACTGGAATGATTAACTAAAAAAAGTTAACAACTGGTACGCCGTGGTGACTGTTTCACCAGATCTTTATAGGCTAGCATTGCCTCAGTCGAAGCTAAAAGAAATGAAGCAGTTAATGATTCTTTCTCATATTTCTTCTAGGGGTGGGAATTAAAATTTCATGACGTTAGAGATTTGTAAGTTCGGATTTATTTGAAATAGTGAGGGAACGCCGTTCCCACGCGTTCCCACAGCACTACACCACTGCTTACATAGCGTAGGATGGCCTCATTGTATTCAATTAACAACTCATTTTTTCTTAGCCTGTACAATGAAGTCTCCAACCTCCGATTAGCTAGCTGAAGGTTTGAACCGGGTTTGCAAGAATCCTTCCAAGGGAGGCCAACTTCATAGCAACCATCTCTAAACCCAATCCCTTTTTCAAATTGCTCTAAAACATCACTCTTCACTGTACTTGCCTGTTTGTCCTTTATGCCAATGGATTCAAGTTCCCAAAACGCTTTCAAATGCCTTTCCAAACCATGGCTGTTCTCCTCAATCTTAACAAAAAGAGCTTTAACCTCCATTTCATTGCAATAGCTACCATGTAGCATCCAGCCTAGCTTACTTTCAATAGCTACAGGGCCTCGAGATGTGCGGACAATATTACCAGTGATGAAGTCCCAATAATAGTCAGCTCCAATCAAAAGACTAATATCTTCTGTTCCTTCAAATTTATTATTGCCCAAATTAATTCCTTTAACTTGCAATTCTTGGACGCATGCCATATCTAAACAAGTAATGACTGGAGCACAAAGTTCCTCAATCTCTACAGCTTGGACCTTGATAGTGGGACTTTGTGGTAACAACCCCTTAACCAGAACTTCTACCTTTTTAACTTTGGTTCGGTTTTGAACGGAACCCCCAAACCCAGAAATTCTTAAATTTTCCCTCTTAAGTTCTTTAAACTTTAATTTTCTGGAAATTCTGGTCTTAATAAAGCTACACTGGCTACCACTATCAAACAACATTCTTACAGTAGCTTCTCCATCATTCCCAATGAATAAGGCTGCAGCTGTTTGCAATAATCCCCCTTTACTTTTACTCCCTTTCATAGCAGTAGTATGTGCCACTGATGTCTCTACTTCTGGGGTAGGCCTACTAGGAGTGTTTTCACACAATAATGGCTGATGCCTGCCATGACATTTTTTGCACAAAATTTTAAACTTACAAAGCCTTGCTCTGTGACCTTTCAAAAAACATTTAAAACATGCTGTGGACTTAGTTACCCTGTCCTTTCTCTCCTCAAAAGGTAAAGCCTCAGCCACCTCACATTTATATGACTTGTGGTTGCCTTCGCAAAATATGCATTCCTTGATTCCCTTTAATTTATTCTCAGAGGATGCATGTAGAGCTGACACTGTACCTGGGCTATTCTTTTTTGTAGAACCTTGGTGCTGTGCCTGCCTTTGTCCCCTTGTTTAACATCCCACTGTGCAAACTCAATTCCCTCTCGTCTTGCTAATTTTGTGCTTAAAAGACTTAACATCTGCTGAAGGGGGATGTACACATGTTCTGTAGAGTGTCCCCTACTTAATTCAAGCAAAATTGAGCTAGGCAATTTAGACTCCAGTATAGTAACCAACATTATACTATACCTTTCCATTCCTACACCCAAGTTGTCCAGGGACCTAGTTCTAACTTCAAATTCATCATATAACTGCCGTAACTCCTTGACACTATTGGGATTATTAACAGGAGGTATAGCTAAAAGTTCACGGAGGTGGCTTTTAATTAAGATCTCTGGCTTACCAAACCGTTTCTTTAATATATCCCAAGCCACATTATAATTAGCCTCTGTTAATGCTAATCCTGCTATTGTCTTTGCTGCCTCCCCTTCCAAGAGGGACTGCAAATAATTAAACTTCTCCACCGCACTTAACACTTGACTAGAATGAACTGCTGATTGAAGCCATCCTTGCCATTCCTGAATACTCCCAGAAAATGTTTTGAGTACAAGCCTCGGTAATTGAACTGCAGATCTGTTAACCTTAACTTCACAAACACCATTTGTTTGGGGTTGTGTTTCATTATTAGACCTGGTCTCTAACTGTACTGAGCTGCTAAACTCTTTTGCTCGGTGGCCTACTTTAATTATATCATTAATCATGGCCGTAACTACCTATGAGGTCACCGAGGTCCGGACCTCGGTAATTATTTCCTAAAAAAAAAAGAGACTGAACCGTGAAATATTGCTGCAGCTTTAATAAAAGTATTTTTGCTAACAGGTCCCTTTGTACAGTATTTAATTATAGACAAGGGTTTTGTGTTTAGTGTATAGCTTGGGTTGTGTTTGTAGATGTCATTTTGGTCTGAATTTTGCTCGTCCCGCCGCGCTCGAAAAAAATCTGGACCTCACTAATTTCTAAACCCTAGTTACGGCCCTGTCATCAATAATCTCTTCAAAGTAAATTATGTTATTTTTTATTTCATCCTCTTCTATAAGAGCCTCAATTTTAACATTTAATTCACTTAGAGCAACCTTTTTAGTTTCTAATATGGAAAGCTGCGCAGTCACTAAGCTTAAATCCTCTTGCTCTATGGCAGAATCTATAGTGGCAATGACCTTTGTAATTAGACCTTTGTAGGCGCTTCTCCTTTTTTTAAACTTGTTCAATTCAGATGCACTCATCTTCAATGCAAACAACAATTGGGTTCAATGCCAAATAAGCTGAATTGGCAAAAATACTTAACCAAACTGATCAAACGCAAATTTTGCCCTTTTCGAATAAACTGAATTGCTGGGTGGGGTACTGACCAACCACCAGTATGGAATACCAAATTTTCCACCCAAGTAACTGGCGCACCAAAGTCTGCAACCTTCGCCTACGAATAATAAACCAAAATTAACCAAACCGGTAAAAATGTAGGCCAAAAACAACGACAGACGAGTGGCCAAGTTTCGCAATTGGGCGACCAAACTTTCTACCCTGGGACCTTAACTCAATTATGCTCAACCCGTCTAGGCCTAGCTTGGGCTACAATTTGCACAATCAGAACTTTGCCGAAAAATAGTCACTGACTCAGTCTTGGGCTAGAATCCGGTTCTGAAGGACCATGTTATTTATTTATTTATTGGGTTCAAAATCCCAGCTGAGCCGTGAACGGCCAAGCTCTGAAGGGCCAGTTCAACCTACAGCCCAAGTTAAGCTCGAATTAAAAACTTACGGACTTGGAGGTCCTATTAGGTCCTACCTCAGGGTTGCTGACTCGATGTGGGCCTACCTTAGGCCTCAGTTGCATGAATTTAAGATAAAAACAAAAGGGGCACTATTTATGGTCTTCTTTCTAAACCTTGCAACAACAACACAACCTGCACTATTGCACGATGCAACAATCTTGTATCTAAACAACCAAACTGAATTGCAAGAGAGCTCTCTATAAGACCACACCCTGTAAGTACGGCATTCCACAAACGAGTAGAAAAGACGCGTAGCGCCCCAAAAAATGATGTCACAAGAGCCCAAAAATGTTAGCTCTAAATTAAGTGAATTTTTCACTAACTTTACAATTATGAGATGGATATATATACACCTTAACTTAATATATACAAACAATGCTTCATCAATCAGCTTAGTCATCATATCGCCTTGGGACAACAGTGGTTCTTCCTCTTCTAGATTTTCTAACAACAAGTGGCCTATCTTCTGTTCAGCTTCAAACACCACACAGGCATTTCTACTGAGCAACAAGAACCAAGATCTGCTCCACCGCTTGATCAGTATGACTGGCCAGTTGTCCTGTCAGATGCCTTGAAGACAGATCTGGTGTCTCGAGGACCATTTCAAATCAGTCCAGATTTCATATTCCCTAAAAGAGAACGGTAGAAGCGTTCATCACCATTACATGTACAGAACATTAATTAATGGGAAAAAAGTAAAGCGAAGCTGGCTGATGTACTCTAGAAGGAATGATGCTCTTTATTGCTTCTGCTGCAAGTTGTTTTCAAGGAAGTCGTACAAACTAATTACGGATGGACTTTCAGACTGGATAAACGTTGGTTCGCTTCTGAAAGGCCATGAAAATAGTTCAGAACATGCAGATAACATGGCAACATGGAAGGATCTGGAACTGCGGCTAAAAACTGGAAGGACCATTGACCAAACTGAAATGTCATTAATGGAGGTAGAGCGAAGACGCTGGCGAGATGTTCTCACACGTCTTGTAAGTATAATCCAATCACTGGCAGAGAGAAACCTTGCTTTCAGGGGGTCTTCCTCTACATTGTACAATCGAGACAATGGCAACTTCTTGAAGAAGGTTGAGTTGCTTGCCAAATTTGATCCAGTGATGAAACAACACATCAGCAGAGTCGAAAGTGGCCAATATAGTCATTCAAGTTACCTAGGAAACATCATTCAAAATGATCCCATTGGGTCCATTAGTGGGAAGATCTTGGATGCCATTGTTGCAGAAATAAAACAAGCTAAATATTACTCACTCATTTTAGACTGCACTCCAGATATAAGCCACCAAGAACAGATGTCGATTATTATCAGAACTGTTAAAATGGGTGAAGTACCAGCAATAAAAGAATACTTCTTGGGCTTTCTTGAAGCTTCAGAAAGTACAGGCCTGGGTTTATCAGTTCTGATTCTGAAGAGACTAGATGAACTGAATATTCACTTTGATGACTGCAGAGGACAGTCATATGACAACGGAGCGAACATGAAGGGCAAGAACAAAGGTGTTCAGGCAAGGTTATTAGAGAAGAACTGTCGTGCATTCTGTGTTCCATGTGGGGCTCACACTCTGAATCTTGTAGTGGCTGATGCAGCTAAAGCTTCCACAGATGCCATCAGCTTCTTTGGCAACGTACAAAAATTGTACAACCTTTTTGCAGCAGCTACACAGAGATGGACAATCCTAAAGAAGCACGTGAACATAACACTCAAGTCTTGGAGTGAAGCCAGGTGGGAGAGCCGGCTTAAGAGCATTGAGGCTGTGCGATATCAGAGCCACAACATCAGCGAGGCCCTGTTGGAAGTCAGAAACAATGCCACAGATACCATAGCCAGGACTGAAGCACAAGCACTTGCAGAGGAGGTAGGGTCTTATCGCTTTCAGATTTGCACAGTAGTATGGTATGACATTCTTTATGCAGTTAACCATGTGAGCAAACTTCTGCAGTCTCCTACAATGCAGTTTGATGTGGCAGTCAACCTCCTCACAAAAACAAAAGAATCACTCACCAGCTACAGAAACACAGGTTTTGTTGCAGTACAAGTCGTAGCTAGAGACATATGTGAGGAAATGAATGTGGAGGCTGTGCTGAAGGAGAAGAAGCTCAGATCCATAAAAAAACCACTTTGCTTACGAAGCTCCTGACGAACCATTTACAGAAGCCTTAAAGAGGCTGTAAGTCAAATTTTTCAATGTGGTGGTGGATTGTGCCATCGGGTCAATAAATGAGAGATTCAAAACATTAGATGATGTGAGGGACATATTTGGGGTTCTCCTAAACTTCACCACAATGAACAAGGAAGACTTGTCCTGCAAGTGTGAAAAGCTCTCTAAGATACTGAGCTCTGGAGCTGACTCTGACATTGATGGAAGAGAACTGGCCCTCGAAATTAAGAACTTGCCGACTTTACCTTCACACAACATGACTGCATTGGAGCTTCTCTCCTTCATTCATCAGAAGCAACTGGAGGAACTATACCCCAATCTCTGGGTTGCACTAAGAATTGCCTGCACTCTACCTGTGACAGTAGCGTCAGCCGAGAGGAGCTTCTCTAAGATGAAGCTAATCAAGAACTGCCTCAGCTCATCAATGGGGCAGGATCGCCTCAGTGGCCTTGGCATCATAAGCATCAACCAGGACGTTGGCAGGGAGATTTCATATGATGATGTTATTGATGATTTCGTCCAGAAAAAATCTAGGAGGCAAAAATTTTGAAGATACAAACTGTTCTGTATAACTGTTAGCTATTACACGATTGTATCATAGAGTTAGTAATTGTTTGGTAGTTGATAATTGCATTATTTTTTAATACATAGTTCTGTGTCATTTATTCTAAATAATGTATAAGCTAATTTTCAGGAATTTCATGAAGAGTATTTTTTCTGTTTGTCTTCTGAAAGTACATATTTGTTGTTTTGGACATAAATGTTTCATTAAAATTGTTTCATAATTGTTTTTTATTAACAGCCATTTTTTGTATGTGTGTGCTGAGGTGATGTAGTAAGGCGTGAGTTGGTGGATGGAGGGGTGGGGCCTCAAATGGGTACACTGCTTAGGGCCCCCTCAGCGCCGGCCTTAGGATATTTTGGGCCCTGTGCAGAGTATACTGTACGGGCCCCCCATGACACAAGTCAAATTGTTTTTCATTGCTAATCATTTTATTTTAGTAGATTGTTAACAAGTACAACAAGTAAAATTTAACTATACAAGTGCACCTGTAACAGAATACCAACAGACCAACAGCCTTTACTATTATTACTACTTATTACTTTATTATTATCAAATATTTAAACTATCATAAGAGGTTTCAACCAGCGCCGGCCTTAGGATATTTAATTAGGAATAGGATAATTCAATTTAATTAGGATATTCAACAAAAGTAAATACACAAAATAAAGTTTGTAAATATACAAAAAAGAAAATAACTTAATCAACTACAAATGAATATTTGGCAGTTGTAATATAAGAATACTAAAACATAAAAGAATTAACTAGATTTAATAAAAATAAACATAAACCAATTGCAGGTATATATAAGTAACAAAAATCTTTCCATTAAAATCTATCTACTGTTTTAAATGACTGAGAAGAAAAGAAAAATCAAGCTAATACACAAATATATATTACACAATATTACACAAATAAATTACATTAATTTACACCAATTTTGGCACTCTGACGTCGACGGTAAATTTCTGTGAAATTTTCGGGCCCCCCTAAGTTGCGGGCCCTGTGCGACCACACGGTTCGCACACCCCTAAGGCCGGCACTGGCCCCCTAATGGCTAGAAACGGCCCTGCCGACATGAATAACAAACGTTGTGTCCTCAGAGGTACTGTCTGTAAAATGGTCAACACTATTAGTTATGTCCTCCACCCTTGCACCAGGGTAGCAGTAACGGCGCCTACGACGAGGATTTCTCCCACAGAATTCCTCGAGCTGCCCTCGAACAATGGAATCGCCAACGAGTCGTATTTCCGGTTCATCAGCATCTTCGAAACCTAAAACAGAAAACTTATTGTTTGTTATTACTGGTAGACAAGTCTTAGGTTTTCTCAATGGGGCTCCATTACGCACTCGAACGAAGGGTTGGGAACTAGGGGAAGAGAGAGGGTATTAGTACTATTTATCTTATTAGTAGAAACTGAGGCAGGAGGGGTCGTAACTGGAGTCTCAAGGGATTCTAATTTTGCCGTCAGGAGCATCACGCTTTCTTCAAACCTCACTCTGACCTCCCTCTCACGTTCTAACTCGTTCCTCAGGACTTCCATGCTTGAGCATCACCTGCAAACGAACTGTTCATTATTATTAGCCATTGCAAACGCGTAAGCGGCAAATTTCCCTTCACAGCGACTACATGTACTTGACGGGGGTGCCATGCTCTTAATTAGTTAAAAAACAAAAACCGAGCGTTTGGAAATTAATAAATTACAACGTAGGTCTACCGCGTGCTTATTGTGCCGTCACCTGCGCAAACCCGCAAAAATATTCCTGAAACGCAGAAACAGGTTCTTGTAACAAAAATTTATACTAAATGAATATATAATTAAGCTACCGACGAAAGATCTGTAGAATAAAAATTATTAATACTGTAAAACTTATCTGTCCGCTATTCGACCGACTGTTTTCTTTCCGTTTTTCCTTTTTCCCACGGTGGGTGACCACACTCTGAATGGTGAATGGTTGCAAGGCCGGGGTCTGTGACCCGCTGAGGCCCTGGAAAATTTTTCACAAAAAGGTGCGCTTAGATGCATTCTGACACTAATCAATAACAGAATTGTTAATTATTTTGGAGGTCCCATATATGGTAGGACCCTCTACTTGAAATAAAACAAAAATTATTATACCTAGTATTATTTTATTATTATTATACTATTATAACTATTTTGTGATTTGTTAGTGCAAATATATTATGTTAAAATATATAGGTAATGTTAAAATATATAATGTTAATGAGTCATCTAAAGATTGTCTTTTGCTTTTAGTAAGCTAGTATGTCAGTACTGCACATTTTGCAATCCAATACATACTGCACACTTTTAAATCAATACTGCATACTAAAATAGGCCCTGGTAAATAACAAAAAAATGCTAGAGAAAGGAGTACGCCCTAGGTTGTAAAATTTCTAAATATGCAGATGATACAAAAGTAGTTGATCCAATTACAAATATAGAAAAGTCTTATAAACTGCAAAAGGATCTTCATGGATTAGTTGCTTGAGCTAGTAAATGGCAGATGGAATTCAATGTTAAAAAATGCAGTTATGCATTTTGGTAGAAATAATGAAAATTTTAATTATGAGATGCAAGTAAACTGATTGATTGATTGATTGTTTGAAGTTTTATATGGAGCTCAGCCAATAAGGCTATTTATATCCTCCAAGATCAAAACACCAAGTTCCACGGGAGAACTTCTGCTCTTTCTACATCAAGTGCTGGGTCTATTATTATTGGGATGAGATAGAAAGAGAGAAAACACACCATTACCCTCTTCGGTTTTGGGGCCAATCCCAGAACACTCGGAAAGGGATGAACATGAGGCCTGTTGGTTCTACTAAACATGAACTGTTGATGTCATCTATCTAGACTTTGCAAAGGCTTTTGAAAAGGTTGACCATTATTCCATAAACTAAAATAACTCGGTATTTGTGGAAAAATAGGAAAATGGATCCATGCCTTTCTCTCTGACAGAAAACAAATAACAATTGTAAATGGAGCAAGATCTATAGAAAAAGAAGTGATTAGTGGAGTGCCGCAAGGTACAGTACTGGGACCATTTCTATTCATTATAATGCTAAACAATATAAACTGTAACCTAGGAAGCTCTCTCCTGTCATTCGCAGATGATACCAGAACACTAAGACCAATTACAGAAAAAGAAGACTGTGTAGAGCTACAAAAAGATCTACAAACTATATATGCATGGGCAGATGCAAACAATATGGCCTTCAATGAAGACAAATTTGAACTAATTAAGTATGGACCAAATAAATACCTGAAAGAACAATTCAACTACACTGGACCCACAGGAAAAGATATTGTACAAACTGATCATGTAAGGGATCTAGGGATTATATTATCTGAAGATGCAACATTCAACAGGCACATTGACAAAGTAACCTCATCATGCAAACAACTAATAGGATATATACTGAGGATATTCAGAACTAGGGACAGCATGACCATGCTTACCCTGTGGAAATCACTTGTTCTTCCACGCATTGACTACTGCTCTCAATTATGGTTGAGGACCTACAAAGAACCTTTACCTCATATATTAAACAACCTGATGGGCAACAGGTGAGTAAAAGCAAATTAAACTACTGGGATAAGCTCAGAGATCTTGACCTTTACTGCATAGAGAGGAGGTTTGAGAGATACATCCTATCTACACCTGGAAAATTCTAAAAGGGCTTTTAGTTGCCCCCAGTACTGAACCAATTGTGCCCACCTTGACAAGAACTGGCAGAATGTGTCAAAAACATCACCTCCAACCAAACAGTCTGAGAAGGCTTCAAACCCTTCAATATAATAGTATCTCTAGGCAGGGTTCAGTACCTTAGAGATACAAGGGCAGTCCCAGTAGATACTTTTAAAAAACACTTGAACATGTTTTTAGCCAACATACCCAACCAACCCACAGTGCCAGAGTATTCCTCTGCCAGACCAGCCCCCACAAATTCAATAGGGGACCAAATCGTATGGCAGGAGCAAGAGAAAAGAAGGGGGGGGGTGATCCCGTTGTGGCCCCGCCTCAGGAGGCGCTGAGCGGACTTCATGGGAGCAGCGCACCCTTGAGGCAGAAGCACTTCAAGGTAAATTCAAGGTAAAGTACTAAGTCAACAGTAACAGTCAGATGGAGTAACTTGGAGGTAACTAATTAATAAACCTGTGGGAATGGAAGTCGGTATATAATGCAAGATTTAAAACTCTTTCAACCACCAAGATGCCACTACAAACTTGAATACTTGGTCCATAGTGAAGTTTATCAATGGAGGAGAAAAGCTACCACTACCTAAAAGGACTGATTGTTAGAAAATCTAGAAGAGGAAGAACCATTGTTGGTCCCAAGGCGATATGATGACTAAGCTGATTGATGCAGCATTGCTTGTATATATTAAGTTAAGGTGTATATATATCCATCTCATAATTGTAAGGTTAGTGAAAAATTCACTTAATAAGAGCTAGCATTTTTGGGCTCTTGTGGCATCAGTGTTTGGGACGCTGGTGGCATCATTTTGGGGCGCTGCGCGTCTTTTCTACTCGTTTGTGGGATGTCGTACGTACAGGGTGTGGTCTTGTAGAGAGCTCTCTTGCAATTCAGTTTGGTTGTTTAGATACAAGATTGTTGCACCGTGCAATAGTCCAGGTTGCGTTGTTGTTGCAAGGATGAGAAAGAAGACCATAAATAGTACCCTTTTTGTTTACATTAAATTCATGTAACTAAGGTCTAAGGTAGGCCCGCATCGAGTCAGCAACCCTGAGGTTACCCTGAGGTAGGACCTAATAGGATCTCAAATCCGTAAGTTTTAATTTAGCTTAACTTGGGCTTCAGGTAGAACTGGCCCTTTAGAATGTGGCCGTTCACGGCTCAGCTGGGATTTTGAACCCGACAAATAAATAAAATAACATGGTCCTTCGAACCGGATTCTACCCCAAGACTGAGTCAGTGACTATTTTTCGGCAAAGTTCTGATTGTGCAAATTGTAGCCCAAGTTAGGCCTAGACGGGTTGAGTATTATTGAATTAAGGTCCCAGGGTAGAAAGTTTGGTAGCCCAATTGCGAAACTTGGCCAGTCGTCTGTCGTTGTTTTGGCCTACATTTTACCGGTCTGGTTAATTTTGGGTTATTATTGAATTAAGGTCCCAGGGTAAAAAGTTTGGTCGCCCAATTGCGAAACTTGGCCAGTCGTCTGTCGTTGTTTTGGCCTACATTTTACCGGTTTGGTTAATTTTGGGTTATTATTGAATTAAGGTCCCAGGGTAAAAAGTTTGGTCGCCCAATTGCGAAACTTGGCCAGTCGTCTGTCGTTGTTTTGGCCTACATTTTACCGGTTTGGTTAATTGTGGGTTATTATTGAATTAAGATCCCAGGGTAGAAAGTTTGGTTGCCCAATTGCGAAACTTGGCCAGTCGTCTGTCGTTGTTTTGGCCTACATTTTACCGGTTTGGTTAATTTTGGGTTATTATTGAATTAAGGTCCCAGGGTAGAAAGTTTGGTTGCCCAATTGCGAAACTTGGCCACTTGTCTGTCGTTGTTTTTGGCCTACATTTACCAGTTTGGTTAATTTGGTTTATTATTCGTAGGCGAAGGTTGCAGACCAGTGCGCCAGTTACTTGGGTGGAAAAATTGGTATTCCATACTGGTGTTGGTTAGTACCCCACCTAGCAATTCAGTTTATTTGAAAGTAAAATTTACGTTTGATCAGTTCGGTTAAGTATTTCTGCCAATTCAGCTTATTTGGCATTGAGCCCAATTGTTGTTTGCATTGAAGATGAGTGCATCTGAATTGAACAAATTTATAAAAAGGAGAAGCGCCTACAAAGGTCTAATTACAAAGGTCATTGCCACTATAGATTCTGCCATAGAGCAAGAGGATTTACGCTTAGTGACTGAGCAGCTTTCCATATTAGAAACTAAAAAGGTTGCTCTAAGTGAGGTAAATGTTAAAATTGAGGCTCTTATAGAAGAGGATGAAATAGAAAATAACATAATTTACTTTGAAGAGATTATTGATGATATAATTAACGTGGGCCTCCGAGCAAAAGAGTTTAGTAGCTCAGTACAGTTAGAGACCAGGTCTGATAATGAAACACAACACTCAACAAATGATGTTTGTGAAGTTAAGGTTAACAGATCTGTAGTTCAATTAACGAGGCTTGTACTCAAAACATTTTCTGGGAGTATTCAGGAATGGCAAGGATGGGCAGACAGTTTTCAATCAGCAGTTCATTCTAGTCAAGTGTTAAGTGCCGTGGAGAAGTTTAATTATTTGCGGTCCCTCTTGGAAGGGGAGGCAGCAAAGACTATAGCAGGATTAGCATTGACAGAGGCTAATTATAATGTGGCTTGGGATATATTAAAGAAACGGTTTGGTAAGCCAGAGATCTTAATTAAAAGCCACCTCCGTGCACTTTTAGCTATACCTCCTGTTAATAATCCTAATAGTGTCAAGGAGTTACGGCAGTTATATGATGAATTTGAAATTAGAACTAGGTCCCTGGACAACTTGGGTGTAGGAATGGAAAAGTATGGTATAATGTTGGTTCCTACACTGGAGTCTAAATTGCCTAGCTCAATTTTGCTTGAATTAAGTAGGGGACACTCTGCAGAACATGTGTACATCCCCCTTCAGCAGATGTTAAGTATTTTAGGCACAGAATTAGCAAGACGAGAGGGAGTTGAGTTTGCACAGTGGGATGGTAAACAAGGGGACAAAGGCAGGCACAGCACCAAAGTTTCCACAAAAAGGAATAGCCCAGGTACAGTGTCAGCTCTACATGCCTCCTCTGAGAATAAATTAAAGGGAATCAAGGAATGCATATTTTGCGAAGGCAACCACAAGTCATATAAATGTGAGGTGGCTGAGGCCTTACCCTTTGAGGAGAGAAAGGACAGGGTAACTAAGTCCACAGCATGTTTTAAATGTTTTTTGAAAGGTCATAGAGCAAGGTTTTGTAAGTTTAAAATTTTGTGCAAAAAATGTCATGGTAGGCATCAGCCATTATTGTGTGAAAACACTCTTACTAGGCCTACCCCAGAAGTAGAGACATCAGTGGCACATGCCACTGCTATACAAGGGAGTAAAAGTAAAGGGGGATTATTGCAAACAACTGCAGCATTATTAATTGGGAATGAGGGAGAAGCTACTGTAAGAGTGTTGTTTGATAGTGGTAGCCAGTGTAGTTTTATTAAGACCAGAATTTCCAGAAAATTGAAGTTTAAAGAACTTAAGAGGGAAAATTTAAGAATTTCTGGGTTTGGGGGTTCCGTTCAAAACCGAACCAAATTTAAGAAGGTAGAAGTTCTGGTTAAAGGGTTGTTACCGCAAAGTCCCACTATCAAGGTCCAAGCTGTAGAGATTGAGGAACTTTGTACTCCAGTCACTACTTGTTTAGATATGGCATGTGTCCAAGAATTGCAAGTTAAAGGAATTAATTTGGGCAATAATAAGTTTGAGGGAACAGAAGATATTAGTCTTTTGATTGGCGCTGACTATTATTGGGACTTCATCACTGGTAATATTGTCCGTACATCTCAAGGCCCGGTAGCTATTGAAAGTAAGCTAGGCTGGATGCTACATGGTAGTTATTGCAATGAAATGGAAGTTAAGGCTCTTTTTGTTAAGATTGAGGAGAACAGCCATGGCCTGGAAAGGCATTTGAAAGCGTTTTGGGAACTTGAATCTATTGGCATAAAGGACAACCAGGCAAGTACAGTGAACAATGATGTTTTAGAGCAATTTGAAAAAGGGATTGGGTTTAGAGATGGTTGCTATGAAGTTGGCCTACCATGGAAGGATTCTTGCAAACCCGGTTCAAACCTTCAGCTAGCTAATCGGAGGTTGGAGACTTCATTGTACAGGCTAAGAAAAAATGAGGAGTTGTTAATTGAATACGATGAGGCCATCCTAAGTTATGTAAGGGAGGGCTATGCTGAAAGGGTGCAAGGTGAGCTGGTGAGCCAGGAGGCACATTATCTGCCACACCATGCAGTGGTACGGCGAGACAAAACTACCACCAAACTGAGGGTAGTTTTTGATGGCTCAGCCAAGGACAAAGGTGGTGTGTCCTTGAATGACTGTTTGGATGCTGGGCCAAATTTAAATGCAGATTTATTTTCCTTGTTACTGAGATTCAGGTTTGGTAGAGTAGCATTGACTGCAGATGTGAAGCAAGCCTTTTTGCGGATAAAGTTAAAACCAGAGGACAGAGATGCAGTAAGGTATCTGTGGGTGGATACGAAAGACTTGTTGGAAAATGAACCTAAGGTTCAAGCATATAGAATGAAGTCAGTGTTGTTTGGCCTCAGCTCTAGTCCATTTCTGTTGGCAGCTACTATGCAGTACCATTTAAGAAATATTCTGAAGTCTATCCTAACACTATTGAACACATAAGGAAAAATTTTTATGTTGATGATTTGCTGTGTTCCGTGGATAATACAGAAATGGCTAAACAGATATTCATGGAGGCTAGAGCTATAATGAGGGAGGCTGGCATGGAGCTTAGAAAATGGCAGACCAATCATTCGCAATTACAAGAGTTTATGAGTCATTCCTGTGTAGTACCTGATGCAGCAGAAAGTATTGAGGATTCTGGTATTAAGGAGTTGTGGGCAATAGATGCAAAGGTGCTAGGCATTGTTTGGCAGCAAGATGATGATTTGTTTACCTTCAATGGGAAATCTTTAGAAGAGCTGGCTGAGAATGAGACAAGGTGGACAAAACGTACAGCTCTTAGTTTGGCTTCAAAGGTCTTTGATCCTCTTGGATTCCTGGCTCCATTTGTGATAAAGTCAAAAATTTGGTTTCAGAGCCTCTTGGAAATTGGACTTGGTTGGGACCAAGAGTTACCTGATCATATGGTGGTAAAGTGGAAATATTGGTTCAAAGAATTGGCACATCTTGGAGACATTGAAATTCCAAGATGGTACTTTGGAGAGTTGAACAATAGTCCAGACAATTTGGAGCTGCACATCTTTTGTGATGCAAGTGAGGAAGCCTATGCAACTTGCATTTATATAAGAGGCGCATTGCAAGAGGAAGTAAGTTGCAGGTTGGTTGCTGCAAAGAGTAGAGTAGCACCTTTGAAAAGGCTTTCTGTTCCAAGGTTGGAATTGATGGGTGCCGTTATTGCTAGTCGGCTTGCAATTACAGTGCGAAAGTCTTTGGCCCTCTATGAAATTCCAAGCTATTATTGGACAGACTCCACTATAGTTTGGCACTGGTTAAGAAGTCAGGCAAGGAAATGGAAACCATTTGTTGCCAATAGGGTGGAGGAAATTCAAGCGCACACAGATCCCAAGCAATGGAAGCATTGTCCAGGCATCCAAAACCCCGCTGATTTACCAACACGAGGAATTTCGGTGAAAGATCTTTCACAATCAAGTTTGTGGTGGAATGGGCCAGAGTGGCTAAAACTTGGAAGTGAAAACTGGCCTTCTAATCAGCCTATTGTAGGAGAATGCCAGGCTGAAGAAGCATGGGTGAGTGAGGTGAGAAAATGCGCTGTGAACAGTTGTCAAGTTATGCAGCAGGACCCCATATTGAGGCTTGAGGACATTAGCAGTCTGAAAAGATTGTTAAGAGTGACAGCACGGGTATATAGATTTACCAACAACATTAAGGGAGAAACAAGGAGGGAAGGAATTCTGAACAGTAATGAGATTCAGCAAGCCAGGAAATACTGGGTGGTATATATGCAGAAGGAAAAATTTGGTGAAGAGAGAGAATTGCTCACCAGCCATCCATTACAGGTTCTACCAACACATTCTGCGCTCAAGGGTTTGGATGTGTTTTTGGATCAGGATTTATTGAGAGTAGGAGGTAGACTACAGTTTTCTGGGCTTCCAGAGGAGAAAAGACATCCAATTTTGCTACCTTCTGGGGGCACTTTGTGGACCTTTTGATCCTGGATACTCATCATAAGCTGTTACATGCTGGAGTTAGAGAAGTGATAATAGAAATTAGACAACAATTTTGGATTCTCAAAATTAGACAAGTAGTGAAAAAGGTCTTGCATAAATGTGTGGTTTGCAAGCGTTGGAGTGCAAAGCCTTATTATGAAAAGGTGGCTCCACTTCCAAGAGAACGGTGTGTCTATACTGCCCCATTTGATGTAGTGGGAGTAGACTTTGCAGGGCCAGTCTATGTGTATGAGCGACGGGAGTCTAACAAAGGTTATATATGTCTTTTCACCTGTGCTACCACCAGAGCAATCCATTTGGAGTTGGTAAGCAACTTAAGTAGTGATGTATTTCTTTTGGCCTTTAAAAGGTTTGTGAACAGAAGGGGTTTCCCAAATAAAATCATATCGGATAATGCAAAAACCTTCAAAAAGGCTGCAAAGGAACTCCAAGAAATTTGGTCCTTGCTAAAAGAGGAAGGATTCCAATCCTACTTTTCACACCAAGGGGTACAGTGGGAGTTTATTGTTGAGAGAGCACCATGGTGGGGAGGATTTTGGGAAAGGCTAGTGAGAAGTGTAAAGTGTCCATTAAAGAAACTTTTAGCTAATGCTCATTTGAGCAAAGAAGAATTCTCTACTGTTTTATGTGAAGTAGAAGCAATGGTGAATAGTAGGCCTATCACTTTTGTTTACAACAGTATGCAGGATGCAGAGCCATTGACACCAAATCATTTTCTTTGTGGTAAACGATTAACATCAAGCTCCAGTGTGCCAGAAGACTTGCAGCCTATCCAGAGCACTCAAGGAGAGTTAACCAGACGGTTCAGGTACCTTGAAGAGCTACAAGATCAGTTATGGAAGAGGTGGCAGATGGAATACTTGCCAGAACTCAATTATTACCCATCAGGCAAGGTAAAGGGCTCCAATGCAAATTGTATCAAGGTGGGAGACGTGGTAATGATTGGGGATGAAAGACCAAGGCAATGCTGGAAGCTTGGCATAATTGAAGAGTTGTTTGTTGGCAAAGACAATTTAGTTAGGTCTGCACTGGTAAAGACTTCAGGAGGAAAGTTAAAGAGACCTATACAAAAACTCTATGCTTTAGAAATCAGCAAAAACACAGATAGTCAAGATGAAACATTTGAGTTACAGCCTCATGGAGAAGGCTTGGCTAACCTTGCGGAAGGTAACGACAACAATGCCTCTTCGGTGGGGAGTGTTAGAAAATCTAGAAGAGGAAGAACCATTGTTGTCCCAAGGCGATATGATGAGTAAGCTGATTGATGCAGCATTGCTTGTATATATTAAGTTAAGGTGTATATATATCCATCTCATAATTGTAAGGTTAGTGAAAAATTCACTTAATAAGAGCTAGCATTTTTGGGATCTTGTGGCATCAGTGTTTGGGACGCTGGTGGCATCATTTTGGGGCGCTGCGCGTCTTTTCTACTCGTTTGTGGGATGTCGTACGTACAGGGTGTGGTCTTGTAGAGAGCTCTCTTGCAATTCAGTTTGGTTGTTTAGATACAAGATTGTTGCACCGTTGAGAAAGAAGACCATAAATAGTACCCTTTTTGTTTACATTAAATTCATGTAACTAAGGTCTAAGGTAGGCCCGCATCGAGTCAGCAACCCTGAGGTTACCCTGAGGTAGGACCTAATAGGATCTCAAATCCGTAAGTTTTAATTTAGCTTAACTTGGGCTTCAGGTAGAACTGGCCCTTTAGAATTTGGCCGTTCACGGCTCAGCTGGGATTTTGAACCCGACAAATAAATAAAATAACACTGATAAAGTAAAATCCTTGACACCATATTGCAAAAGAGAGGATCTTAATTTTTTCTTTGCCTAGTATAACATGGACAAAAAAGAAAGAAATGGGACAGTGTCTCTGGTAAATTACAACTAACACATAATGGGGAGAAGGCAAGTCCAATCCGGTGTAAGTAAGCCTGAAGGCCTACATGGCCAGAACGCAATCTAAATATTATAGAAGCTTTATAGTGGGAAGATGGTACAGGCCAATTTCTTGTGCCCCAAGAAGGTTTAAACATTCCATAATCTCTCCCATTGGGTTTTGTAATAATTTTGTACCGCCACTTTAGCTACTGCAAAATCCTCACCTGAGTGGAAATATAGCGAAGTTATAGCAGGGAGGGAATGAGCAGCGCTGGCCAGTGTGTCAACCATCTCATTACCTGTAATTCCGACATGGCTCGGAACCCAGTGGAAGGAAACCAGAATTCCTGAAGCAGAGAGTCTTCAGTAAAGAATGGATAGAAGTAGTTAGGGACAGATATGTAGTGAGTGTGGGTGAGTTGATCAGGTGAAAAGAGGTCTGGGAGTCTGTAATTATTAGGACAAGAAAACTGGTTGGGGGATGTTAGACAGAAAAGGGACCTTGGCATTATAGTTGGTAGTGATCTAAAATTTTCTAAGCAGTGCTTAGAGGGTAGAAATAAAGCAAATAAAATATTAGGTATTATTAAGAGGAATGTTAGTTATAAGAGTAAAAGAAAGTCATCTGTAAATTATATAATTTGAAGTGGCTTCTTGGCCGGCATGCCAGCCGTGTAGCCTACAGACTACAGTACATGGTCAGCATACTATAGCACATTACGAAAACACTCGATAGTACAAGGTTATATTATCAATCAGAAATAATACAAAGTAGATTACATACATGAAAGATAAATATAGGTGCCATGCATGATACACTACACTATGTTAGGTTAATTGAATGCCCACTTAGATCAACTGAATGCCCACTTCGGTCAATTGAATGCCTGGCTTGTTAGGTTAATTGAATGCCCAGTTAGGTCAACTGTACACCCTTGCTGATTGATTAGGTTAAGTTGCGATGTTTTCATTAGTTTAAACAAAAATATCACAACTTAACCTAACCAATCATCAAGGGTGTACAAAAACAAAAACAAACAAAAACAGCTTACGTGTGCACTGAACTTAATACAAAAATAAGGGCAACATAGCATACTGGCATACTGTTTAATCAATTACACTGGTCAACAAAGATTTTTCATCAGAGTAAAATTTGTGGTGGCTGGATAGCATTTTTCACGCTGATTCCAAACCTGCATTCAGATTTTTTCTAGCACGTATAGTTTTCAAGATGAAGTTATATATATAACTACACAGATTTAACCATTTTAAATAGGCAAAATACTAATATTTCAACATTTGATTGTGTTTATTTTATTGTGTTTTTTTTAGTTTATTCATCTTATTTATTTCAATTATCTTAATTATACATCTTATGTATTTCAGGTGTGAGCTTTTACGTCTAGCAGCATTGTGATTCACTTTTGAAAATAGATATTTAGAGCCTAAAAAGTTAACCCAAGGACAGTTGAATGATCTTGTTAGAGACTTATCGCTGTCTAAAGAGAAATCAGAGCTTCTCGCCTCAAGACTAAAGGAGAACAATTTACTTGAGAACAATGTTCGTATTAGTTACTACCGAAAGCGGAATTTTGAATTAACAGCATTCTTTTCAGTAGACGGTCCTCTCTGTTATTGCCATGACATCAGTGGACTATTTACAGCCATATCTCAGACGTATGTGGCATCTGAGTGGCGCCTCTTTATTGATTCGTCGCAGAGAAGCCTGAAAGCAGTTCTTTTGCATAATGGTAATATAATGCCATCCATCCCCATTGCCCATTCCGTCCATCTAAAAGAGACATATGACAATATGGATATACTACTTAAGGCAATCAAATACGACAATCATCAATGGAATGTTTGTGGAGATCTAAAAGTTATAGGAATGCTTATGGGTATGCAGTCAGGATTCACAAAATTTTGTTGTTTCCTTTGCCTGTGGGACAGTCGCGCCACTATAGAACATTACACCAAAAGTGACTGGCCACTTAGGTATACATATGTCCCAGGGATAAGCAATGTCCAGTCTGTCCCTTTAGTGGATCCCCAAAATATCTATCTGCCACCTCTTCACATTAAACTTGGTTTAATGAAGAATTTTGTTAAAGCAATGGGTAAAGTCAATTCTGAAGGGTTCCAATACCTTTCAAGGAAATTTCCGAAGGTTACTGCAGCAAAATTGAAGAAAGGAATTTTTGGTGGGCCACAAATAAGGGAGGTTTTGAATGACACTGAATTTGAAAAAGTCCTAAGTCCACTGGAATTGAAGGCTTGGCTGGCGTTCAAATGGATATGTGAAAACTTTCTTCGAAGCAACAAGTCACCTGCGTATAAGGATGGAGTCAAGAACCTCCTTGATGCCTTCAAAGAAATGGAGTGTCGAATGTCGTTAAAAATTCACTTCCTGCATTCCCACTTAGATTTCTTTCCTGAAAACCTTGGTGCAGTGAGTGACGAGCAAGGAGAGCGCTTCCATCAAGATATTCAGATGATGGAGAAGCGCTACCAAGGATATTGGAATGAAAGCATGATGGCGGACCGTTGTTGGATGCTGTATCGTTACAATCCAGGCCAAATTTACAAAAGGAAATCACACTCACAGCGCTTTTAATAAAATAATGTATATATTCTTTATTTATAAGTACATTGAATAAGGTATATGATGTATTTGTTGTTTAGCAATCCTAAGTGTGATCTATACATCCATAAATTTTCTTATAGCAATATCAAAAACTTAAAAATATCAAAACCAGTGTATCTATATAACTATACGTGCTAGAAAAGAAATAAAACCAGATTCGGAATCAGCGCGAAAAATGCATTAAGAAAATTGTGATCATGTTTGTGATGAGAAAAAAAAGTTTCATTTTGTTGGTATGGAAAACTGATGAGTGGGTAGTTGGGAGGTAACGAAAATGGTTCACTGAGTAGGTAGGTAGTTAATCTAACAATTATTAAATTCCTTTTATGTCAATAACTGGGTGGATGAAACCAATTGGTTGCTCACCAGAGTTATTCTCCACACTAGTATTTATATACTGTGTGAGAAGAGCGTGCTCGGTAATAGATATACATTACCGATCAACCAACCGAGGAAAAAACTAAGAGGACGCTGGTGGAAAAAGCCCCGCGAAAAAGAGAACAAGGGAGAACGAAAACGAGGAACGGGGCGAGAGGACGGAACGAGAGAAGGGAGAAGAACAGACAACGAAAAAAGATCCCCACCAGCAAGTACGCTCTCAACAATTAAACGAAAAAGGGGAAAAGGGACTCTAATAACTAGCAGTAAGTGACTAATTGTGTTTTAACCCAGTTAGAAGTAAACTCATTAAATTAAGCTGGGTCAGACAACTTAGGCCTACATTGTGGCCTAAGACCGAGTATCAACTCATAGCTTAACAAAGGTGAAGGTAGATTGCCCTAACCTAATTTGGTGAGGAATCCTACTGTGGACCTCAATTTATCTGCCCGCTCTGGACCATTTCCGGAATCTCTAGGCTGACCCTTACAAGGCTAGACTTAATCTACTCTATAGTTAGACTGGAGATATTAGGGGTGGGTTAATTGGGGACCAATTCAAACAGAGCATTTTTCACATTGGTGGTCCGTGTGTGGGGAATTTACAAACCTTAACCTTACTTAACAAAAATTGCAGAATTAGGCTAAATGGTCTAGCCTAAGCCTAACCTAATCAAGCCTAAAGTAACAAACTTGCCTAATTAGGTCTACAACCTAGGGCCTAACTAGGAAACATTTACATTTAAGGAGTCTCATTCTCTTATAAGCTTAGACCTGAGTGACACATAAGTACTTTGGGGGATTAAACCAAATTTAAAACTTGACTGTTTTGTCTGTGATCTCTCTTCTCTGGTAATTTCTTCTTGTCCTCTATTTCATTACGATCCCCAGTTAAACAATTTTGACTTAAACATGGACAGTGAGGAATTGAAAAAGTTAAAAAAGAAAAGGGGGGAAAGTTGGGTGCTGTTACAAAGGCCGTGAACACTTTTAACAATATTACACAACCAGGTAAGGAAGATTTAGAGTGTGTAATTCTTAAATTGGAAACTAAAAAGAAGGAAATAATAGCCATTGATGAGAGTATTTCAGAGTTAGTTGAATCCGAAATGGCTGAAGAACAATTGATAGACCTTTACGCTGATAATGATGTTCAGGTAATCTCAATTGAACAGCAAATAAGGAGACTACAGTCTCGTTTGACTGACTTAACACCACATAAACCTACTTCTGATTTTAATCAAAGGAGAGCTAACTTTCAACCAAATTTAAGTGGCATGCCAAATCCTGAGTCACAAGAATTTAGGGCTACGTTACCCACTTTGCTAGTACCAACATTTGAAGGGGACACGGTACAATTCCCATCTTTCATTGAAAAATTTGAGAGTTTAATAGGTAATAAACCTTATATTTCAACTGTTGATAAGTTTAGCTACTTAACTAGTTTCCTTAAAGGCCCAGTCTATAACCTGATAGCCTATTTACCAGCCGTAGGGAATTCATATGAAGTAGCTATTGATCTCTTAAAACGTAATTACATTAATAAAGATGAGATTGTATTTGAATTATCTCAACAAATTATTGATTTTGCACCCATAAAAGATAACCATAGTGATATGGAAAAAATTTATTCAAAATTAGAAGCTATTATAGGACAACTGGTTAGCAATGAGATAGATGTTAAAGCTTCATCTTGGATTATACAAGGCATAATTCTTAGGTGCCTTCCTTTGAGGGTTAAAGATGTTTTAGTTCTAAAGACGGGAGAAAATTATCCTACTCTTGAAAATATCAGAAAACACTTTCCAACTCTCCTAACTAATTACAAACTGAGAAATATTGCAACACAAAATAAGACCCAGACTATGGATAAACCAAAGACTGTCCCCAGAGACCAACTAGCTACAGCCAAACAGACAAAACTTGATACTGTAGATACTTTGGTGAATCACACATTGATGAGACATGTCGTAAACTTTTACAAAACTTACACTTGAATCTTAACCTAGATTTACAGTCTTTCTTATAATGTCCCTGGCCAGTACACTTTTTACATAGGTTCAACTGTTCACATCTTTTAGCTCTTGAGTTAAAGTCTGAATATTTGTCACACCCAGTACTACTCTGTTCATCACTTGCACAAAATTTGCAATATAGTGTGTAAGTTGAGGCAGCAGTTACATTAAAGTGCTGCCTCAACTTACACACTATATTGCAAATTTTGTGCAAGTGATGAACACAGTAGTACTGGGTGTGACAAATATTCAGACTTTAACTCAAGAGCTAAAAGATGTGAACAGTTGAACCTATGTAAAAAGTGTACTAGCCAGGGACATTATAAGAAAGACTGTAAATCTAGGTTAAGATTCAAGTGTAAGTTTTATAAAAGTTTACGACATGTCTCATCAATGTGTGATTCACCAAAGTGTCCAAACAATAGTACTCAAACTCAAAAGATACCTCCACCAAACAAAGGTAATCAAGAAAATGCCACTTTCATGGGACATTCTGTTTGTTCAAACAACGTAACAAGAAACACTGAGATTCTTTTACCAACTATTACTTTGGACTTAGTGAATAGTGAGGGTAGCACCACTCCAGTGAGATGTCTTATAGACTGTTGTTCTCAACAAACATTTGTTTCGCAAAATGTAGTTAATAAATTGGGTTTGACACCAAACCCGAATGAACAAAAACTCAATATTGCATCCTTTGTTAAGGATAACTCGGACAAAAATAGCTATAAGACAATTGACCTGGAACTACATTTAGAAAATAAATTAGAGAAAATTGAAGCAGTTATTATTTCAAAAGTAGGACAAAACAAACTGGTTATACCCAAACTAGAACAAACCATAAATCATTTGAAAAAACACTACAAAATAGCTGATAGACATATCACTAACAACACAGTAGCTAACATTGAAATGCTAATAGGGGCAGATTATATTAATCTTATTCATAAGGGCATAGTAGAGATAGGTAATGGTATAGCTATTCAGACTCCATCAGGGATAGCCCCTTTGGGTGACCTATCAGAATACAACCTAGACCTAAACCAAAACAGTGCATGACCAACAAATACTATGTGCCTCAACTCAGTTCTACATAACACCTGTAAGAATAGCAACACTTTGAATAATATTATCTCAACTGAGAACATTAATTCATCATTATCAAATGAAACTTTGGATGAGGCAATTCAAACTTTATGGTTGCTAGAATCTGTGGGTATACATGACACACATCAAACTTCAGAAGATCAGTTAATGGTAGAAAGATTTGAAGACACCATTCAGTGCAAAGACAATAGTTATTTTGTTGAGTTACCTTGGAAAATAAATTGTCCAACTTTAAGAGACAATCTCAAAGTAGCTAAAGGACATTTATATAAAGTAATGAAAAACCTCAAAGATAATAATATTCAAATGTATAATGATGTCTTCAAAGAACAGCTACAGAAAGGCTTCATTGAAGAAGTAGCAAATAACCCTTTTAAAAAAGATGGTTGTCATTATTTAACCCACAGGGGGGTTTATCGACAAGATACCCCAACAACAAAACTCAGAGTAGTATATAACTGTAGCCTCAAAGACAGTGATAAACACAGTTTGAATGATTGCCTGATTGAGGGTCCTAATCTCATTTCTGACCTTGTGAAGATCTTACTGAGGTTCAGGTTAGATAAATATGCCGTACAAAGTGACATTTCAAAGGCATTTTTGAGAATAAATCTTAAAAATGAATATAAGAACCAACTTAGGTTCTTATGGTTCAAGGATCCATTTGATTTGAATAAAGGGTTCATAACCTATAGATTTAATGTTGTGTTGTTTGGAGCCAATTGCTCACCTAGCCTATTAGCATTGACAATTAGACATCATTTGAACCAGTTTAATAACTCTTTAACATTGAACTTCCTCAAGGAACATTTTTACGTAGACAATCTAATAGGCTCAACAACAACAAAATCTGAATTATCTGAAGTCTATGAACACTCTCAGACCATTATGCAACAAGGTAACTTTGAACTTAGAGAGTGGATTTCAAATGATGAGGATTTAAACAAAAGGATTTTAAAGGATAATAATGGTCTTACTGAGCCATCAGACAGAGTTAAAACTTTAGGTATGAACTGGTATTTGGATGCAACTTCTAACAGTCATGATTCAATCTGTACTAAAGGTTTTAAACTTGATGAGGAAGCAAATACTAAAAGACAAATATTATCGGAGGCTTCCAAAATTTTTGATCCCATGGGTCTATTCCTGCCTTCAACAATAAAATCAAAGATTCTCCTCCAAGAAGTTTGGAGGACAAATGTTGGGTGGGATGATCCAATAACAAATGAAGATCAAAAATCTTGGAAGAAGTTAGCTGCTGATTTAACAAAAGTGCAGAACATTAAAATTCAAAGGTGCTGTGGGTTTAGGGATAAGCCCCAGAGACTTCATGTGTTTGCTGATGCAAGCACACAAGCTTATGGGTGCTGTGCGTATCTTGTAAGTCCTACAGAAAGTCATCTAATTTATGCAAAAGGGAAAGTTGCACCTCTCAAACCTACCCGAACCATACCTCAATTGGAACTATTGGCTGCTGCATTAGCCATTAAAACCATTTCATTGCTTAAGGATGCTTACCATGATGTGAACATAACTGATATCCACATCTGGCTTGACAGTCAGATTTGTCTTGCCTAGATACGGAATGATAGCATTAATAGTAAGAATATCTTTGTAAGAAATAGGCTAAAAGAAATAGCTGAAGCTAATGAAAGCCTACAAGTAAACTTTCACTATGTTCCAACTAAACAAAATCCAGCAGACTTTCTGACCAGAGGTTTATCCTACAAGTTGTTGAAGTCAAACAAAACTTGGTTCATGGGACCTAAGTGGCTCTGTAATACAGACCAATGGCCTGTGGAACAAGTTAACTTGACATTAAATTTAATCTTTTCAAATGAAAAGGTTGAACCAATCACTAATTATGAACGTTATTCTGATTTCAGTAAACTTGTCAGGGTCACAGCCTACTGTTTGAGGTTTGCTCACAACTGTTTAACTACAATAAACAAACAGCTAAATAAAAACAATCATAATTATACAGAAGTTGCAACCAAGTACTGGATAGGGCATGCACAACAAAAGGAGTACAATAAAGAGTTAGAATTCTTGACTAATGGGAAACAAACAAAAGAACCTGTACCATCAGTAGTTGTGGATCTAAATTTGTTCAGAGATGAGGAAGGCCTTCTAAGGTGTAAAAGGAGATTAGACAAATCAAAACTGTCATACAAAAGCAAACATCCAATCCTTTTACCTAGATTTAGCTATTTGACAACATTAATCATCAGAAAAACACACAATGATGTATATCATATGGAAGTACCACAGACACTAACTACATTAAGAAAAACTTATTGGATACCCAAGGGAAGGATCACTGTTAAAACAGTCCTGAGTGAGTGTGTCACATGTAGGCGTATTCATGCTAGGCCCTATAGGAAACCAAATCCTCCTGCTTTGCCAGAGGAGAGAGTTACTCTCAACAGACCCTTTGAGACTGTAGGCATTGACTATACAGGAGCATTGACTGTAGGGGTGGTTGACACTGAACAAAAAATGTACATTGTACTGTTTACATGTGCTGCCTCACGAGCTGTTTATCTGGATGTTGTGGAGGACCTTACAGCAGAATCTTTTGTTGCTGTCTTTAAGAGATTCTGTGCACGACATTCAGTACCCAAGACAGTTTGGACTGACAATGCTACATATTTCAAGGCTGGTGAACAAGTCATCAACGACTTGTTAAGCAACGAACTCACACAATTATATATACAAAATTCAAAAATAAAGTGGAAGTATATTCCAGTTGCCTCTCCTTGGTATGGTTCTATCTGGAGAGAATATACAAACAGTAAAGAATTGCTTGAAGAAAGCAATTGGTAAAAAACAGATACACTTATTTGAGTTGCTCACTTCTCCTGCTGAGATTGAGAACATCATCAACAATAGCCACTCACTTATGTGAGTGACAACATTAATGACCCGGAACCATTAACTCCAAATCATTTGATTCGGGGAGAACCGTTAGTCTCCTGCCGGACTACAATATAGACTCTTCAGAAGACCAACTGGACTCAACGACCGATGAACTCCAGACTAAGTTACAACACTTAACTTGAGTTAAAGCTCATTTTATTAAACAGTGGAAAACTGAGTACTTGATGGTCTAAGGGAGAGACATAACACAAATGACTAAGAAGATTGGTCTGACACATTAAGGTAGGGGACCTTGTTCTCATACATGACAGTACTCCAAGACAATACTGGCCTCTGGCTAGAGTTTTAGAACTCAACCAGGGCAGACGGGATAACAAGTGGGTCAAATTAGGACTTCAACGGGTGACACAACAAGAGCATTTCTCTTTGTACCCTTAGAGTCTGGACCCAAAACAATGATTTTGGAGAACCTTCTCCACGACAGTAACAACTGGAGACACTGAACTTCCAGTAACTATTCTTTGACAGTAGGAGTGGTAACGCATCTACTACAACATTGACAGACACAAGACTCAGCGACAAACAGCAATTAAAGGCGCGACTAGTTTTACAACAAAAAATAGATGCTGGGGAATTGTAATTTTATCTTCTAACTTTCACTTTTTCTTTTCTTATGGTAAAGACCATAGACAGTTTCATCCTATGGATGTATATTTTCTCTTCTAATTAAATGCTACACCTTCTCCATGAGAAGGTGAGGATAGTCCTGTTAATCAGATTAACAGGCATTACAGTCAAAAGTTAGCTAGTCTACACTCAGACTAAAAATTGGTGACAATGACACCAAAATATTTATCTCCCGGGGCCCCCAGTATATGGAAAACTGATGAGTGGGTAGTTGGGAGGTAACGAAAATGGTTCACTGAGTAGTAGATAGTTTAATCTAACAATATTAAATTCCTTTTTATGTCAATAACTGGGTGGGTGAAACCAATTGGTTGCTCACCAGAGTTATTCTCCACACTAGTATTTATATACTGTGTGAGAAGAGCGTGCTCGGTAATAGATATACATCCGATCAACCAAACCGAGGAAAAAACTAAGAGGACGCTGGTGGAAAAGCCCCGCGAAAAAGAGACAAGGGAGAACGAAACGAGGAACGGGGCGAGAGGACGGAACGAGAGAAGGAGAAGAACAGACACGAAAAAAGATCCCACCAGCAAGTACGCTCTCAACAATTAAACGAAAAGGGGAAAAGGGACTCTAATAACTAGCAGTAGTGACTAATTGTTGTTTTAACCCAGTTAGAAGTAAACTCATTAAATTAAGCTGGGTCGACAACTAGGCCTACCATTGTGGCCTAAGACCGAGCATCAACTCATAGCTTACAAAGGTGAAGGTAGATTGCCCTAACCTAATTTGGTGGTGAGGAATCCTACTGTGGACCTCAATTTATCTGCCCGCTCTGGACCATTTCCGGAATCTCTAGGCTGACCCTTACAAGGCTAGACTTAATCTACTCTATAGTTAGACTGGAGATATTAGGGGTGGGTTAATTGGGGACCAATTCAAACAGAGCATTTTTCACAGTTGGCCAGTGTTATCTGACAATTTTATGTATATTGTTATTACATGAGACATCATCAACTGAAAAAAATAATTTGTATACGTAGGAGAAAATAATTGTAGCTTAATGAAAAAATCAGAAAAAATTGTGAAAAAAAAAAAAAGAGTAATAAAAATGCTGATGAATTATGGGAAGCTGAGTTTGGATATGATTTTGTGGAAACTATATTTTAAATTATTATTATTTATACAACAACCAAAACATCTTTAAATAAGATTCCACTTTTTGTTATTACGTTTATTGACCAATATCCATAATGCTAAACAATGATGGAACTCTGAAACATGGTGCCCGGACAGTTCGCTACTGGACATTTCGCTACCGGATATTTTGCTACCGGACATTTCACTACTGGACGTTTCGCTACTAGGACATTTCGCTACCATATATAAATTTACCAGTAAGTAAAATTAAAAAGGTAATAAAATTTATTTAAAAATTACGAGAATTATTAAATGAATACAAGGATTATTAAATGATTACATGAATTACATAAATTATTACGCATGATTACATGAATTATTAAAAGAATTTTATTTTTTAAAAAGAATGAAAGAATGCATAAAACATTTGATACAATAAAATATCTAAAAATATTTAAGATTATGCGCAATAGCGCGAAGGAATTCCAGTTTATTTCTAGAATCGTATCTTCTCAGTAAATTATGGATCCTCTGCTCACAGTCCCTATACTTTTTTTTCTTCTGAGTTGCGTTTAGGTTAGGTTAGGTTAGGTTAGGTAAGGTTAGGTTAGGTTAGTAACCAAAAGGGGAGAGGCAGAGGGATCAATGTTAAATGTCGGTTTTTATAAAAAGAGATTCTAAAATTCTAAAAATTCTGAGAGAAGTGTCATCAGATGATGAGGTTAAAATTTTAAAATGTTTATCCAAAAGGGCAAGATTGCAGGACTGGGCATGTTCTCTTATAGGAGAAAATTCTTTAACGACAGCGAAGTTAGATGCCGGTAGCGAAATGTCCGGTAGCGAAATGTCCTAGTAGCGAAACGTCCAGTAGCGAAATGTCCGGTAGCGAAATGTCCGGTAGCGAATTGTCCAGTAGCGAACGGTCCTAGCACCCTGAAACATACAAACAAAACATAAACACATACATGAAAAATAAAGACATCAACATGAAGACACCAATCAATAATAATAATGAATATTCTCTATCTTCCCCCGAGTCTTTGATATAGTAAGGGGTTCCAAAAAACCTTAGCCCCCCCATTTGCAGCTTACATGTTTACTTATATCGAAATAGTTTTTAGTGATTATAAAAATATATAAAATTCTTTATTTATTGCAGGTATTAAAATTACTCTAGCTGATAAAGTGATAATATAATGGTTTCTCAATTAATTGGTGATTCGGAGAGGCAACGTGTGATAGATCGCATACGAGCAATAACATTTCGAGAAGCTCGTGATGCTGGAGCCACCTTTATAACACGTTCATGGGTTGTCAAAAAGTTGCGAAGAAGTGAGGACTTCGTCAAAAGAAATTGGAATAAAACTTTGGATGAGTGTGAAATGGATACAATCAAATCTGTGCGCCCAAATTTGCCACTCTCTCAGGAAACAAAGGACATCATTGAAAGCGGTACGCATAAGCGGAAAAACAGCTGTGCTAAACTTTCTAGAGAGATCGAAGTGTTGAGAGGAGAAGTCGTTAGTGGTGAGATCATTCGACTGTACCGACATAGGCAAGGTTTAAAGCCTTGGCATGAACTTCCAAAGCCAAGAAAAACTCAACTTAACATCGATGACAGAATGTGGTTTGCCCATTATCTTGAAAATTGGGATGTGGATGATTTCATGCATTTAGCTGTCTCCGATTAATTTTTTGTTTACGTAACACGTCGGCCTAACTACCAAAAATGATCGAGTGTGGGTCACAACACCAGATGAAATCGATGACGATCAGAGCTGGGCAATAAATACATTGAATGTATTTAAATACTAAATACTAAATACATGGGAGAAATGTATTTAAATACTAAATACTAAATACATTTTACGAATGTATTTAGATACTAAATACAAAATACATCAATTGTATTTAAATACATTTGTAAATACATTTTAAATACATCCAAATTTTAACATATGCATTCACTAATTCATGTTTTGATAAATTTCTACTTTAGTGCACTTTACCTTATTACCGTCTTTAGATTTAATTTTAAAGTATTTTCCATCAAACAGAGGGTGCACTAAATTGTTATCTGCAGATATATCACTGTTTGATTCACCGGATTTGCTTGTTGAAGCCATGACACGCACACGATAAAGAAATCAACCGCTTTCGACTAAGAGTGGCACACAACTGATTGAACTGACACGTTGAAACATGAACCATGCTGTACTACACTGTCGACGCGTCGTACTGTGCTAGTACAGAACGTGTATTAAACCAGTAAAAGTATTTACATTTTTATATTTTGAGTATTTAAATACATTGTATTTAAATACTCATTAAAGTATTTAAATACTATATTTAAATACATGAAAAACAATGTATTTATAAATACAGTTCTAAATACACAAATGTATTTAAATACGTATTTAAATACAAATGTATTTAAATACTGCCCAGCTCTGATGACGATGAACATTATCGCGAATTATTAAAAAGTCCGGACTGTGTTGGTGTGTTTGTTTTGTTCACTGCAAAGAAGCTCATGTGCGTGCTGAAGCCAAATGGTCAGAGTTGGGATGAACAGTATTTTCGTGATATTATTCTATCCCAGCATGTCATTCCTTTTCTAAGAAACCCAAACAATGTTATGGATGTCGATCAGGCCACACTTCTGCACGATAAGGCCCCCTGCTTTAAGGCATTAGCCACTCAACAGTTGTTGCGGAACCATGAGATCGATTTCTTTGGAAATGAAGAATGGCCAGGAAATTCTCCTGACCTGAACATCTGTGAACACATTGGATCAGTTATAAAGGACAAGGTTGAATGTCTCTTGTTTCAAGAACCTGCAGCAAATCGATTTTCGAAGGATACAATGACGCAACACATTGAAACTGTTTTAGCAAATTTGCGTAACGATCAAGATCTATTCACGTCACTTTTGGGAAGCTACCCAAAGCGAATTCAGGCTGTCTTGGAAACCAATGGCGGGAACACCAAGTTTTAATTTTTTCTCATTAAATGCAGGATTAAATTCTCTTTTGTAAGGTATGTTTAGTTTTAATGTACCTCTAATGGTTTAGGCCATGGGCGGGGGGGCTAAGGTTTATTGGAGCCCGTATAGTGAAAAAAAGGGGAACAAAGACTGTTATATATGTAGTAGTATGGTGCAGGGTATGGGTGTTGATGGCGAGAGGGGGTTGTTCATGTAGTATGTAGCGTGTTCGTCATATTGTAATCGTTCTGCCATGAGGGTGTCTTCCTATCACGTCCGGAGTGTCAGACGGCAGGCAGTGGCATCGGTTGGAGAAGCGGGACACCTGGACGCAGCACCTGGAGCAGCAGGTTGCGAGGAATCTCGTTGCTGGAAGCGCTCAATGGGTGCCAGGGACGGTGTTGGTGGGCACTGCTGAGGGTGCGCAGCTGGTCTGGAGGGCAGGCCTCGTGGTGGGGTGTGCAGTGGAAGTGATGTGGGGCTGGTCGGTGAGGTTACGTTGCCAGCCGGTTGGTGGGCGGTAGGGGATGATCGTTCGACTGCGGACGGGGAGCGTGGTTTCGGGGGTGAGGTTGCGCACTGCTCCAATTCGGGCGCAGGGCTGGAGAGGTGAAGGCGAGAGTCGTCCATACGTGGTTTTGGGGGTGAAGTCGCGCACTGCCCCGATCCGGGCACAGGGCTGGAGAGGTGAAGGTGGGAGTCGTCCTCGATGGTGAGGAGGCGTCTCTGCGGTTGGATGGGCACGTATTTCCTCAGAAATTTTCTGTTTCGCAGAGTCACTCTGCCTGAACCATCAACCTTCACCACGTATTGATCGAACTGTCGCACTTCTATTACCAGGCCAGTCTTGTCCCATTTCCTGGGATTGGGGCCGATCTGGTTCTGGATTCTGACCCTGTCTCCGACCACGAGTGGGGGTAACCGTCTGGTGTGCTCGGACCAGTGTTCAGTGGCTTTCATGTGCCTGTTCCGCAAGGCACGCTCCCTCCCCGCCAACGTCCCGAGCCAGGTATCGTGTGGCTTGTACCTGCCGGGCACGATCGGGATGAAATCTTTGATCGGACGGCCGAACACACACATAGCGGGAGACAGCTTGGTATCTTTGTCAGGCGTGTTGCGGTATTGTAGCATGGCTCGCTGAAAAGCGTCTGTATCGAGCTCACCGTTCGGTTCTGTGTTGTCTGTGATCAGTCGTTTCGCTGTTTTCACGCCAACTTCGGCTCTGCAGTTTGAATGTGGAAAAGCTACCGAAGCCAGACGGTGGTGTACGCCCAAGTTCTCCAGGAAGTGACGAGTAGCCGTAGATATGAACTCAGGGCCGCCGTCAGATGACAGTTCGTCGCAGATGCCATAAGTCACGAACACCCTGCGCAGGCTGTTGATGAGGCCTCTGGCGCCATCCGTGGTCCTCTCCACAATCGACCAGTTTGAGTACCTGTCGACGATCACCAGGTAGTTGGTACCTTTATAGTAGAAATAATCGGCACAGATGCATTGAAAAGGGTAGACGGGGGACATCGGAGGAATTGGAGGAGCACTTGGCTACGAAGGTGCCATACGGTTGCAACTGTTCCTGAGGGTAGTGATAGCAGGGGTGATGCAGGGCCAGAACACGGACACCTCAGCCCTCGCGACCATCGACGATACGCCCTGGTGGGCTGCGTGGAGCGCGTTCAGTACATCCTGCCGGAGAGAGGGAGGGATCACAACACGGTTTTTTAATACGACGACGCCGTCCACCGTGTACAGGTCCTCTCGGAATTGGTAATATTCTCTGAGTGCGGGTGGGAGCTCGTGACGGAAGTCAGGCATGCCTGACTAGATTATCGAGACGAGCTCTGTCATGTCTGTCATGTGTTGATCGTTGCCCGTCGCCAATCTTACCCGGTCCCAGGTAACGGACTGCAGCGTGTTCAGAGCTGAGATCGCGGAGGCTATAACCTCGTCGTCAAGGGCTTCGTCGTTGTACGCAGCCGTTCCCTCTGTGCGTATGCTAGCTAAGAATGAGTGGCGCAGAGCAGATGCCGACGGTAGGTCGTCATCAGCAACAGCGTCCTGGCTACTAGCGGAGATGTCGTCTACCAGGAGCATCTTCTCAGGTTGGCGGTCGCCGGTGGGGTGGCGGGACGTAGCGTCAGCAACGCGATGCCTCGCACCAGGTACATGGATCATGCGAAATCTGTAGCAGCCGAGGACGAAGTACCTAGCCTTGTCCAGTGCGTCAGTGACTGCCAGAGCCTCCCCCTCGATCGACGCGTGGCGTGACTCGGCGGGGTGAGTGAAGCGACTGCCAACGAGGGTGACCATCCAACCAGTGCGGAAGCAAAAGGGTTCAGCACCAGAACATTCACAGTGCTTCTGGGATAGCCAGAATCCGATCCCTGACTTCGACCAATCGGTCGCAAGACAGGTCGGCTTTGTTTTGTCAAATATACTTACACCCTCCTCGATCTCACTGATGATCACTACCTTCGACTCTTCAAACAGATTGTTGAGTTGATCATCCCATCGGAAGGGCGTGCCGGGCTTCAAGAGTTGGCGAAAAGGTATCATTTTCTTTCCCATAGCGAAAGCATACGCTACCGGTTTAATTAGCCCAAACCATGAGCGAATGTCGGTTATGTTCTTTGGTGTAGGAAAGTCACGGATGGCCTGCAGATACTTCTCGCAGGGTCGTACTCTGTCGAGTGTGATTTCGAAGCCAGCAAACTCCACAGTGTCTTGTCCAAATACAAACTTCTCAGGGCTCAGCGTGATGCCGTGTCTGCCGCAGATGTCATGCCAGTTGACTGCTTGGAAGAAACTTTGTCTCAGGTCGTCCGACCAGAGCAGCGTATCGTCGATACACTTGGTTTTGTTTGGAACGTCGGATACTATTTCGTCGTAATGTCTCGAATAGCCATCACCAGAGGCGATATAGCTCTGGGGCGCCGTGCGGTACCTGTACCTGCCCCACGGAGTGATGAAGGTAGTCAGATGACGGTCTTCCTCGCGGAGGGGTACGCTGTGGTATCCGTTCCAGGCATCGAACATGGTCTTCTTGCCATGGGGCACCGACCGTGCCTGGTGGAACGGTGACTGAGTATGGTGTGTCTCGCGGGTGGCATGTATGTTCAGGGGCTGGAAGTCGACCGTGCGGCGTGGCTTCCCGTTCTTCTTGGCGCACACCACCATCCGGTGACACCATGTCACCGGTTCGCCGACCGGCACTGGCTCGATTACGCCCAATTTCACGTCTTGGTCGAGTCCACGCTTGACGTCATCTTGCCAGTGAAGAGGGACGGGTACCGGAGTGTGATATGCCACCGGGTCAGCTAGAGGGTCCACCATAAGTTTCAATGGAGGGCCCTCCATCATTGGCAACGGCTGATGCGCACACGTGTTAAATGTGTTTGACTTGTAGTATTCGACCAAGTACTACCGCAGTCTGTCGCGGTTCTTTTCAGTCGCCAGGAACGGTAGTTGTGATGTTGGCCGGGGCGGTGTTTGACGTATTGGGCAGTCGCATGTGCTGGTCTGACCGCTCTCGCTGCTGATACACTATCTCTCGCCGGCACCTCATCGTTCGCGGTGTCGGCTGCCGAGGTTGCCTCGAGTCGATGCGAAGACGTCTCACCGACCATCGGGAAGTTGTCGGCGATCATGCCGAGCGCGATGCATGCCTCCTTGCTGAGGAACAGCTTGTCTTTGTCCGTGACATAGGTGAGTTGACAGAGTTGTTACCACTTTGCCGGTTTTGCTCTTTCCATAAAATGTATAAATAATTTCCAATGCTAAATTATAAGTATACCCAATAGAGAACTGTTGGAATTATATTAAGAACAAGTTTGACAAATGTGATAAAATAGCTATTCCAAAACTCAGGAATGAAATACTGAAAATGTGGGTATCAGACATGGACTTGGAATACTTCCAGAAACTTGCTGATTCTGTGGCAACATGACAAAATAATAATATGCAAGTATCAAAGCCATATTTTTTATTTTATTTATGATAATGATAATGTTAAGGCAATGTATCCTGTAAATAATGTGAATAAGGTGGTGCTGGATTTTTTTGCAGATACTATAGTAGTACTACTTAAGGGCTTCCCAATCAGCAGCACCAAAGTGCCAAAGGCACCTCTTGGGAGGATCCAAAGGCCAAATTGGAGTGATAGGATATTGTGATAGCGTGGGGTAGACGCCCCAGTTAGGTTACTTAGGTTCTACCAAACAATCAAAAACACTTACCGGTGCGTTGAATTAGGTATTCGTGGAAGCCTACCATTTAGATTCCTGTGTCCCACAAACAGCCTACCTAACTCTCTCTTACATTACCAATTTAGAAGCTTTAGACATTACCCCTAACTATACTTAAGTACTGACAACTTCCTAACCCATTTGTCACCTTAGAAACATCACCTAATTACACTCAGCACCAAAGATTAGGTCAGATAGAAAAAAACATGTCTAGGCCAGTCCAAAACAATACGAACAGCCGCGTTGGTTCGTTTATGCCTTGCTCTTGCCATTCAGCTTAGATTTAGTGATATTTCCCCTTTAGTGACTTTTAGACTTATACATATATATACATACACGTCACCTCACTCCTCCCCTACAAGTTTAGTCTGTCAGGGGGATGAGGGACCCTAGACGACCTGCGGAGCGGGGTTAATGTAGTAGGATTAGGTGCAACCTGTATAGGCGGGCGAGTTGAACCATCTTCCGGAGGATCAGTTATCTCTTCCGGAAGACTCTGGTCCTTCTGCAATTCACGTTCCCATATCTGGTCCTGATGGCGTTTAATAGAACGACCATCTTCTAGTTGGCACTTGAAGGAAACAGGGCCCGTTCTCTCCTGCACAGTCGCAGGAACCCATTTTGGTCCAGCCCCATAGTTGCGAATCATAACTGGATCATTAGGTTGCGCTTCTATAACTCTCCCTCTTTTAGTGTCGTGGTACAACTTCTGCTTTTCCTGATGGCGTAAAACTCGTTGTTGTAATGTTTCGTTTGGACGTAACAAATCGAAAACTGAACGAATTCCCCGGCCAATCAGAAGTTTAGAGGGAGACACCCCCGTCGTGGTGTGAGGTGTTATTCGATATTTAAACAAAAATTTATCCAACACCACTTGCATTTCCTCTCCATGAGAATGACGCAAGGCCGACTTGAATGTACGGACCATGTTTTCCGCGAGACCGTTAGTAGATGGGTGGAAAACACTAGACCGGACATGTCTAATGCCATTTAGGTGGACGAAAGAACGAAATTCCTCACTGGTAAAACAAGTACCATTGTCGGAAACCAGGACTACGGGTAAACCCCATCGAGCGAAAACCGAACAGAGTAAGCGAATAGTAACACCCGAAGTCGTGGAAGTGGTTGGAAAAATTTCCACCCACTTAGAGTAGGCGTCCACAATGACTTGGAAATAATTATTATTTATAGGACCTGCATAGTCAACATGGATCCTATGCCACGGTATAGTAGGCCATTCCCAAGGATGAAGTGGACTTTTCCTTGGGAGATCTCTGTTCTCTAGGCAGCTTTGACAGGAACGAACCAATGATTCGAGTTCTCCATCTAAACCAGGCCACCAGAAATAAGCTCTCGCCAGCTCTTTCATTTTTGTTGCGCCCATGTGTTCAGCGTGAAGTTCCTTCACTAAATTCGACCTGCCTTTATTTGGAATAATCACTCTGTGGCCCCATAAGAGACAGCCATTTTGAATCGAGAGGCCAGACTGACGTTGATAAAAAGGCTGTAATTCACTCTCAACCTTAGTAGGCCAACCAACTGAGCAGTAATGGATGACCCTAGACAGAATAGGGTCTGATTTTGTCCACTGCTCTATTTGTACCGCAGATACTGGAGTGGATTCCAAAAACTCCACCAAGTGAACCCATTCTGTAGATATAGGTACACAATCATTTGGATTTTCTAAGGGCAGCCTACTTAGCGCATCAGCCGTACCTAGAAGTTTACCTGACCGATGTACTAAGTCAAATTTATAGGCTTGTAGAATCAGTGCCCATCGTTGAATCCTACCTGAGGCCATAACTGGAATATTTTTATTAGGTGAAAATAAACCTAAAAGAGGCTTATGGTCAGTAATTAGTTTAAATTCATGACCCCATAGATAGAAATGAATTTTTTTACTGCAAATACTAAGGCTAATGCTTCACGTTCCACTTGTGCATATCGTCTTTCCGTCTCAGTTAGTGTTCTAGAAGCGAAACAGATAGGCCTATCTACACCATCAATGTGGTGAGATAACACTGCCCCAATTCCATAAGAACTGCTGTCTGCTGAAACTACGAGAGGAAGTTTAGGATCATAATGCACTAGGAGAGTGGACTTTAGTAGTACGTCCTTGGAAGCCTCAAATGCTTCCTTTTGAGTTTTCTCCCATCTCCACTGTTCCCCAGATCGTAATAGCTTATTTAGGGGTTCAAGGAAAGTCGATGCATTAGGTAAAAATTTCTATAAAAGTTTAGGAGACCTAAATAAGCTTGTAACTGAGTGATGTTTTGTGGAGGTGGTGCCTTTTCTATTGCTTCTAATTTATCCACCGTTGGATGAATGCCTGAGGCATCTATGCGGAACCCTAAATATGAAACCTCGTTAGTGACCCATGAACACTTTTCTCTCTTTAGCTTAAGTCCTGCATCCCGGAGTCTTTTTAGAACCGTGGTTAATCTAGTTAGGTGTTCTTTTTTAGACGAACCTGAAATGAGGACATCATCTAGAAAGCAAAGTACCCCTGGAATGTGACCTAGAACTTGGTCCATTGTCCTCTGAAAAATACCCGGAGCCGATGCTATTCCATAGCATAGCCTATTGTACTTATATAGGCCTCGGTGCGTATTTATGATAGTTAATTCTTTAGAGTTTTCATCTAAACTTAGTTGAGCATAGGCTTGGGACATATCGAGTTTTGTAAAATATTTACCCCCAGCAAGAGAGCTAAATAATTCATCAGGCTTGGGTATAGGATAGCAATCTAGAAGGACGGCTCTATTTGCTGTTAAACGGTAATCACCACATAACCGCACGGACTTGTCCGGTTTTAGTACAGGAACTACAAGGGCAGCCCACTTAGCGTGTGTGACTGGTTCAATAATTTTATCTTTTAGCAGCCTGTCAATTTCTAAATCTACCTTCTCCCGCAGTGCATGCGCAATTGAACGAGCCTTACAAAATTTCGGAGTTACTGTACATTAGGATCTACTTCTATGCAGACCTGATGGCCTTTTAGGTTGCCTACTTCAGGCCCAAAAACAGAAGAAAACTCCTTTAACAATGAGTCTATGTCAGATGGATATGAGAGTGTATGCATATCTGCCTGACCCCTTGGCAAGATTTTGTCAATCGGTATTTTCAAAGCATCAATCCAATCACGGCCTAGTAGAGTAGGCCCTTGCTCATCCACCACTAAAAGGGTTAAGGGATGAGACAAAGTTTTCTGGTTGAGTGTAACTGTGACGTATGCTTCTCCACAATAGGTATTTGTATGTCCCCATACTTCTTCAAAATCGTTTAGATGGTGTTTAGGTGTGTTTTTGAAAATCTTATCAAAAACTGCCTTGGACATGACCGTCCGGGCAGCACCGTATCCAATTCTAGAGGAACTGTAATTCCATTTAGGCCTACCTCTACAATATATGGGCCTGTATTTTCCCACTTTGTTCGCTAAATAGGTACTCCACTCCAATGTTCGAAGTATTTCCCTTTGAGGATTTCTAGAGATGTTAAAATTAGAATTTTCACCCTTTGTTTTCTTTGAAAAACACACTTAGCTATGTGGCCTATTTTACTACAGTTTCGGCAAACTGCTTCTTTAAAAGGGCAATCCTTCTTCCAATGGTGTTTTCCACACCCTGTACATGGCTTGGAAGGCTTAGTAGAATTAGTAGGCTTAGTCGTATTCGCCTCATACCTTTATTTGCCTGTCTAGTAGGCTCGTTAGGTCTGCCAGGCCTAGAAGATTTAAAGCTATTTACGTGTTGGGCTTTACTACTGTGATTCCAAAAGCTCTAACATCTTTAGCAGCTGCTTCTCTAGCCGTAGCTATTTCTACAGCCTGACTAAAGTTAGGTCCTGTATGGCTAATAGGGCTCTCTGGTAGACTCCTCTTTGAGACCCATCAACCTATCTCTTAGCATTTCATCTAATTTGTCCCCAAATTTACACGTACGGCTATGGCTTTTTATTCCTGCAACAAACTCTGCAATGCTTTCATTTCCCGTCTGATGCCTTGAATAAAATTTGAAACGTTCATAGATGAGAACTACTCGGGGTTTGTAGTGATCGGTTAGGGCCTGTACCAATTCATTATAGGTGCAGTTTCCGGTGCTTTAGGAGAAACTAGGTCCATAACTAAACCAACGTTTTAGGGCCTATTATAGTTAAAAAGGTAGGTACTTTCTTAGCATCAATGGAATTTGCCTCGAAAAACAACCTCACCCTAGTGGCATAAGCTTCGAAGTCCTCCCCAGAGTCTTCGTAGGGGCTTATATGGCCATCACCGACATGCTAGAGCAAAAGAATTAGCCAATCACGTGAAGTAGGCTAGATTAGGTTTAAATTTGATCTAGTTACTCCAGTTAGGGCTGAATAGTGAATTGTATTAGAGTTAGGGCTGAGTAGGAATTAGTTTTAGAGTTAGGGCTGAGTAGGAATTAGTTTTAGAGTTAGGGCTGAGTAGGAATTAGTTTTAGAGTTAGGCGGCGGGCTACGCTATAGTACGGTAGCTTACCCACACAAACAAACCAAATCGGACGACCCACTAGGCTACATCCAATTTTCCAAACACCACTTGAACCCAATAAGCCAAATTAAACCAATGAGCCAAATTCCCAATGAGCTTAATGAACCCGAGCTTAATTCAAATCCCATCCTCGTCGCCAAATGTGATAGCGTGGGGTAGACGCCCCAGTTAGGTTACTTAGTTCTAGCAAACAATCAAAAACACTTACCGGTGCGTTGAATTAGGTATTCCTGGAAGCCTACCGTTTTATTCCTGTGTCCCACAAACAGCCTACCTAACTCTCTCTTACATTACCAATTTAGAAGCTAGACATTACCCTAACTATACTTAAGTACTGACAACTTCCTACCCGATTTGTCACCTTAGAAACATCACCTATTACTCAGCACCAAAGATTAGGTCAGATAGGAAAAAACATGTCTAGGCCAGACCAAAGCAATACGAACAGCCGCGTTGGTTCGTTTATGCCTTGCTCTTGCCATTCAGCTTAGATTTAGTGATATTTCCTTTAGTGACTTTTAGACTTATACATATATACATACACGTCACCTCACTCCTCCCCTACAAGTTTCTGTCAGGGGGATGAGGGACCCTAGACGACCTGCGGAGCGGGGTTATGTAGTAGGATTAGGTGCAACCTGTATAGGCGGGCAGTTGAACCATTTCCGGAGGATCAGTTCTATCTCTTCCGGAAGACTCTGGTCCTCTGCATTCACGTTCCCATATCTGGTCCTGATGGCGTTTAATAGAACGACCATCTTCTAGTTGGCACTTGAAGGAAACAGGGCCCGTTCTCTCCTGCACAGTTGCAGGAACCCATTTTGGTCCAGCCCCATAGTTGCGAATCATAACTGGATCATTAGGTTTCGCTTCTAGAACTCTCCCTCTTTTAGTGTCGTGGTACAACTTCTGTTTTCCTGATGGCGTAAAACTCGTTGTTGTAATTTCGTTTGGACGTAACAAATCGAAAACTGAACGAATTCCCCGGCCAATCAGAAGTTTAGAGGGAGACACCCCGTCGTGGTGTGTGGGTTATTCGATATTTAAACAAAAATTTATCCAACACCACTTGCATTTCCTCCCATGAGAATGACGCAAGGCCGACTTGAAAGTACGGACCATGTTTTCCGCGAGACCGTTAGTAGACGGTGGAAAACACTAGACCGGACATGTCTAATGCCATTTAGGTGGACGAAGGAACGAAATTCCTCACTGGTAAAACAAGTACCATTGTCGGAAACCAGGACTACGGGTAAACCCCATCGAGCGAAAACCGAACGGAGTAAGCGAATAGTAACACCCGAAGTCGTGGAAGTGGTTGGAAAATTTCCACCCACTTAGAGTAGGCGTCCACAATGACTAGGAAATAATATTATTTATAGGACCTGCATAGTCAACATGGATCCTATGCCACGGTATAGTAGGCCATTCCCAAGGATGAAGTGGACTTTTCTTGGGAGATCTCTGTTCTCTAGGCAGCTTTGACAGGAACGAACCAATGATTCGAGTTCTCCATCTAAACCAGGCCACCAGAAATAAGCTCTCGCCAGCTCTTCATTTTTGTTGCGCCCATGTGTTCAGCGTGAAGTTCCTTCACTAAATTCGACCTGCCTTTATTTGGAATAATCACTCTGTGGCCCCATAAGAGACAGCCATTTTGAATCGAGAGGCCAGACTGACGTGATAAAAAGGCTGTAATTCACTCTCAACCTTAGTAGGCCAACCAACTGAGCAGAAATGGATGACCCTAGACAGAATAGGGTCTGATTTGTCCACTGCTCTATTTGTACTGCAGATACTGGTGGATTCCAAAAACTCCACAAGTGAACCCATTCTGTAGATAGGTACCAATCATTTGGATTTTTCTAAGGCCTACTTAGCGCATCAGCCGTACCTAGAAGTTTACCTGACCGATGTACTAAGTCAAATTTTAGGCTTGTAGAATCAGTGCCCATCGTTGAATCCTACCTGAGGCCATAACTGGAATATTTTTATTAGGTGAAAATAAACCTAAAGAGGCTTATGGTCAGTAATTAGTTTAAATTCATGACCCCATAGATAGAAATGAATTTTTTTTACTGCAAATACTAAGGCTAATGCTTCACGTTCCACTTGTGCATATCGTCTTTCCGTCTCAGTTAGTGTTCTAGAAGCGAAACAGATAGGCCTATCTACACCATCAATGTGGTGAGATAACACTGCCCCAATTCCATAAGAACTGCTGTCTGCTGAAACTACGAGAGGAAGTTTAGGATCATAATGCACTAGGAGAGTGGACTTTAGTAGTACGTCCTTGGAAGCCTCAAATGCTTCCTTTTGAGTTTTCTCCCATCTCCACTGTTCCCCAGATCGTAATAGCTTATTTAGGGGTTCAAGGAAAGTCGATGCATTAGGTAAAAATTTCTATAAAAGTTTAGGAGACCTAAATAAGCTTGTAACTGAGTGATGTTTTGTGGAGGTGGTGCCTTTTCTATTGCTTCTAATTTATCCACCGTTGGATGAATGCCTGAGGCATCTATGCGGAACCCTAAATAT
Source organism: Bathynomus jamesi (assembly GCA_023014485.1). Taxonomy (NCBI): domain Eukaryota; kingdom Metazoa; phylum Arthropoda; class Malacostraca; order Isopoda; family Cirolanidae; genus Bathynomus; species Bathynomus jamesi. The sequence continues at coordinate 51,908 of JAJOZX010005873.1, read as the reverse complement.
GAAACCTCGTTAGTGACCCATGAACACTTTTCTCTCTTTAGCTTAAGTCTGGCATCCGGAGTCTTTTTAGAACCGTGGTTAATCTAGTTAGGTGTTCTTTTTTAGACGAACCTGAATGAGGACATCATCTAGAAAGCAAAGTACCCCTGGAATGTGACCTAGAACTTGGTCCATTGTCCTCTGAAAAATACCGGAGCCGATGCTATTCCATAGCATAGCCTATTGTACTTATATAGGCCTCGGTGCGTATTTATGATAGTTAATTCTTTAGAGTTTTCATCTAAACTTAGTTGAGCATAGGCTTGGGACATATCGAGTTTTGTAAAAATATTTACCCCCAGCAAGAGAGCTAAATAATTCATCAGGCTTGGGTATAGGATAGCAATCTAGAAGGACGGCTCTATTTGCTGTTAAACGGTAATCACCACATAACCGCACGGACTTGTCGGTTTTAGTACAGGAACTACTGGGGCAGCCCACTTAGCGTGTGTGACTGGTTCAATAATTTTATCTTTTAGCAGCCTGTCAATTTCTAAATCTACCTTCTCCCGCAGTGCATGCGCAATTGAACGAGCCTTACAAAATTTCGGAGTTACTTAGGATCTACTTCTTGCAGACCTGATGGCCTTTTAGGTTGCCTACTTCAGGCCCAAAAACAGAAGAAACTCCTTTAACAATGAGTCTATGTCAGATGGATATGAGAGTGTATGCATCTGCCTGACCCCTTGGCAAGATTTTGTCAATCGGTATTTTCAAAGCATCAATCCAATCACGGGCCTAGTAGAGTAGGCCCTTGCTCATCCACCACTAAAAGGGTTAAGGGATGAGACAAAGTTTTCTGGTTGAGTGTAACTGTGACGTATGCTTCTCCACAAATAGGTATTTGTTGTCCCCGTACTTCTTCAAAATCGTTTTAGATGCATGTAGTTTAGGTGTGTTTTTGAAAATCTTATCAAAAACTACCTTGGACATGACCGTCCGGGCAGCACCCGTATCCAATTCTAGAGGAACTGTAATTCCATTTAGGCCTACCTCTACAATATATGGGCCTGTATTTTCCCACTTTGCTGCTCATAAAATAGGTACTCCACCTCCAATGTTCGAAGTATTTCCCTTTGAGGATTTACACTAGAATGTTAAAATTAGAATTTTCACCCTTTGTTTTCTTTGAAAAACACACTTTAGCTATGTGGCCTATTTTACTACAGTTTCGGCAAACTGCTTCTTTAAAAGGGCAATCCTTCTTCCAATGGTGTTTTCCACACCCTGTACATGGCTTGGAAGGCTTAGTAGAATTAGTAGGCTTAGTCGTATTCGCCTCATACCTTTTATTTGCCTGTCTAGTAGGCTCGTTAGGTCTGCCAGGCCTAGAAGATTTAAAGCTATTTACGTGTTGGGCTTTACTACTATGATTTCCAAAAGCTCTAACATCTTTAGCAGCTGCTTCTCTAGCCGTAGCTATTTCTACAGCCTGACTAAAAGTTAGGTCCTGTATGGCTAATAGGGCTCTCTGGGTAGACTCCTCTTTGAGACCCATCACAAACCTATCTCTTAGCATTTCATCTAATTTGTCCCCAAATTTACACGTACGGCTATGGCTTTTTATTCCTGCAACAAACTCTGCAATGCTTTCATTTCCCGTCTGATGCCTTGAATAAAATTTGAAACGTTCATAGATGAGAACTACTCGGGTTTGTAGTGATCGGTTAGGGCCTGTACCAATTCATTATAGGTGCAAGTTTCCGGTGCTTTAGGAGAAACTAGGTCCATAACTAAACCAACGTTTTAGGGCCTATTATAGTTAAAAAGGTAGGTACTTTCTTAGCATCCGGAATGGAATTTGCCTCGAAAAACAACCTCACCCTAGTGGCATAAGCTTCGAAGTCCTCCCCAGTCTTCGTAGGGGCTTATATGGCCAATCACCGACATGCTAGAGCAAAACCGAATTAGGCCAAATCACGTGAAGTAGGTTAGGTTAGGTTTAAATTTGATCTAGTTACTCCCCAGTTAGGGCTGAATAGTGAATTGTATTAGAGTTAGGGCTGAGTAGGAATTAGTTTTAGAGTTAGGGCTGAGTAGGAATAATTTTTAGAGTTAGGGCTGAGTAGGAATTAGTTTTAGAGTTAGGCGGCGGGACCTACGCTATAGTACGGTAGCTTACCCACACAAACAAACCAAATCGGACGACCCACTAGGCTACATCCAATTTTCCAAACAACCACTTGAACCCAATAAGCCAAATTAACCTGAGCCAAATTCAATGAGCTTAATCGAATCCCAAGAGCTTAACAATCCCATCCTCGTCGCCAAATGTGATAGCGTGGGGTAGACACCCCAGTTAGGTTACTTAGGTTCTAGCAAACATCAAAACACTTACCGGTGCGTTGAATTAGGTATTCCTTGAAGCCTACCGTTTATTCCTGTGTCCCACAAACAGCCTACCTAACTCTCTCTTACATTACCAATTTAGAAGCTATAGACATTACCCCTAACTATACTTAAGTACGAACAACTTCCTACCCGATTTGTCACCTTAGAAACATCACCTAATTACTCAGCACCAAAGATTAGGTCAGATAGGAAAAAACATGTCTAGGCCAGACCAAAGCAATACGAACAGCCGCGTTGGTTCGTTTATGCTTGGTCTTGCCATTCAGCTTAGATTTAGTGATATTTCCCCTTTAGTGACTTTTAGACTTATACATATATATACATACACGTCACCTCACTCCTCCCCTACAAGTTAGTCTGTCAGGGGGATGAGGGACCCTAGACGACCTGCGGAGCGGGGTTGATGTAGTAGGATTAGGTGCAACCTGTATAGGCGGGCAAGTTGAACCATTTTCCGGAGGATCAGTTCTCTCTTCCGGAAGACTCTGGTCCTTCTGCACTTCACGTTCCCATATCTGGTCCTGATGGCGTTTAATAGAACGACCATCTTCTAGTTGGCACTTGAAGGAAACAGGGCCCGTTCTCTCCTGCACAGTTGCAGGAACCCATTTTGGTCCAGCCCCATAGTTGCGAATCATAACTGGATCATTAGGTTTCGCTTCTAGAACTCTCCCTCTTTTAGTGTCGTGGTACAACTTCTGTTTTTCCTGATGGCGTAAAACTCGTTGTTGTAACGTTTCGTTTGGACGTAACAAATCGAAAACTGAACGAATTCCCGGCCAATCAGAAGTTTAGAGGGAGACACCCCCGTCGTGGTGTGTGGTGTTATTCGATATTTAAACAAAAATTTATCCAACACCACTTGCATTTCCTCCCCACGAGAATGACGCAAGGCCGACTTGAAAGTACGGACCATGTTTTCCGCGAGACCGTTAGTAGACGGGTGGAAAACACTAGACCGGACATGTCTAATGCCATTTAGGTGGACGAAAACGAAATTCCTCACTGGTAAAACAAGTACCATTGTCGGAAACCAGACTACGGGTAAACCCCATCGAGCGAAAACCGAACGAGTAAGCGAATAGTAACACCCGAAGTCGTGGAAGTGGTTGGAAAATTTCCACCCACTTAGAGTAGGCGTCCACAATGACTAGGAAATAAGTATTATTTATAGGACCTGCATAGTCAACATGGATCCTATGCCACGGTATAGTAGGCCATTCCCAAGGATGAAGTGGACTTTTCCGTGGGAGATCTCTGTTCTCTAGGCAGCTTTGACAGGAACGAACCAATGATTCGAGTTCTCCATCTAAACCAGGCCACCAGAAATAAGCTCTCGCCAGCTCTTTCATTTTTGTTGCGCCCATGTGTTCAGCGTGAAGTTCCTTCACTAAATTCGACCTGCCTTTATTTGGAATAATCACTCTGTGGCCCCATAAGAGACAGCCATTTTGAATCGAGAGGCCAGACTGACGTTGATAAAAAGGCTGTAATTCACTCTCAACCTTAGTAGGCCAACCAACTGAGCAGAATGGATGACCCTAGACAGAATAGGGTCTGATTTTGTCCACTGCTCTATTTGTACTGCAGATACTGGAGTGGATTCCAAAAACTCCACCAAGTGAACCCATTCTGTAGGTATAGGTACACAATCATTTGGATTTTCTAAGGGCAACCTACTTAGCGCATCAGCCGTACCTAGAAGTTTACCTGACCGATGTACTAAGTCAAATTTATAGGCTTGTAGAATCAGTGCCCATCGTTGAATCCTACCTGAGGCCATAACTGGAATATTTTTATTAGGTGAAAATAAACCTAAAAGAGGCTTATGGTCAGTAATTAGTTTAAATTCATGACCCCATAGATAGAAATGAATTTTTTACTGCAAATACTAAGGCTAATGCTTCACGTTCCACTTGTGCATATCGTCTTTCCGTCTCAGTTAGTGTTCTAGAAGCAAACAGATAGGCCTATCTACACCATCAATGTGGTGAGATAACACTGCCCCAATTCCATAAGAACTGCTGTCTGCTGAAACTACGAGAGGAAGTTTAGGATCATAATGCACTAGGAGAGTGGACTTTAGTAGTACGTCCTTGGAAGCCTCAAATGCTTCCTTTTGAGTTTTCTCCCATCTCCACTGTTCCCCAGATCGTAATAGCTTATTTAGGGGTTCAAGGAAAGTCGATGCATTAGGTAAAAATTTCTATAAAAGTTTAGGAGACCTAAATAAGCTTGTAACTGAGTGATGTTTTGTGGAGGTGGTGCCTTTTCTATTGCTTCTAATTTATCCACCGTTGGATGAATGCCTGAGGCATCTATGCGGAACCCTAAATATGAAACCTCGTTAGTGACCCATGAACACTTTTCTCTCTTTAGCTTAAGTCCTGCATCCCGGAGTCTTTTTAGAACCGTGGTTAATCTAGTTAGGTGTTCTTTTTTAGACGAACCTGAAATGAGGACATCATCTAGAAAGCAAAGTACCCCTGGAATGTGACCTAGAACTTGGTCCATTGTCCTCTGAAAAATACCCGGAGCCGATGCTATTCCATAGCATAGCCTATTGTACTTATATAGGCCTCGGTGCGTATTTATGATAGTTAATTCTTTAGAGTTTTCATCTAAACTTAGTTGAGCATAGGCTTGGGACATATCGAGTTTTGAAATATTTACCCCCAGCAAGAGAGCTAAATAATTCATCAGGCTTGGGTATAGGATAGCAATCTAGAAGGACGGCTCTATTTGCTGTTAAACGGTAATCCCACATAACCGCACGGACTTGTCCGGTTTTAGTACAGGAACTACTGGGGCAGCCCACTTAGCGTGTGTGACTGGTTCAATAATTTTATCTTTTAGCAGCCTGTCAATTTCTAAATCTACCTTCTCCCGCAGTGCATGCGCAATTGAACGAGCCTTACAAAATTTCGGAGTTACATTAGGATCTACTTCTATGCAGACCTGATGGCCTTTTAGGTTGCCTACTTCAGGCCAAAAACAGAAGAAAACTCCTTTAACAATGAGTCTATGTCAGATGGATATGAGAGTGTATGCATCTGCCTGACCCCTTGGCAAGATTTTGTCAATCATTTTCAAAGCATCAATCCAATCACGGCCTAGTAGAGTAGGCCCTTGCTCATCCACCACTAAAGGGTTAAGGGATGAGACAAAGTTTTCTGGTTGAGTGTAACTGTGACGTATGCTTCTCCACAAATAGGTATTTGTATGTCCCCATACTTCTTCAAAATCGTTTTAGATGCATGTAGTTTAGGTGTGTTTTTGAAAATCTTATCAAAAACTGCCTTGGACATGACCGTCCGGGCAGCACCCGTATCCAATTCTAGAGGAACTGTAATTCCATTTAGGCCTACCTCTACAATATATGGGCCTGTATTTTCCCACTTTGTGCTCATAAAATAGGTACTCCACTCCAATGTTCGAAGTATTTCCCTTTGAGGATTTACACTAGAAATGTTAAAATTAGAATTTTCACCCTTTGTTTTCTTTGAAAAACACACTTTAGCTATGTGGCCTATTTTACTACAGTTTCGGCAAACTGCTTCTTTAAAAGGGCAATCTTTCTTCCAATGGTGTTTTCCACACCCTGTACATGGCTTGGAAGGCTTAGTAGAATTAGTAGGCTTAGTCGTATTCGCCTCATACCTTTTATTTGCCTGTCTAGTAGGCTCATTAGGTCTGCCAGGCCTAGAAGATTTAAAGCTATTTACGTGTTGGGCTTTACTACTATGATTTCCAAAAGCTCTAACATCTTTAGCAGCTGCTTCTCTAGCCGTAGCTATTTCTACAGCCTGACTAAAAGTTAGGTCCTGTATGGCTAATAGGGCTCTCTGGGTAGACTCCTCTTTGAGACCCATCACAAACCTATCTCTTAGCATTCCATCTAATTTGTCCCCAAATTTACACGTACGGCTATGGCTTTTTATTCCTGCAACAAACTCTGCAATGCTTTCATTTCCCGTCTGATGCCTTGAATAAAATTTGAAACGTTCATAGATGAGAACTACTCGGGGTTTGTAGTGATCGGTTAGGGCCTGTACCAATTCATTATAGGTGCAGTTTCCGGTGCTTTAGGAGAAACTAGGTCCATAACTAAACCAAACGTTTTAGGGCCTATTATAGTTAAAAAGGTAGGTACTTTCTTAGCATCCGGAATGGAATTTGCCTCGAAAAACAACCTCACCCTAGTGGCATAAGCTTCGAAGTCCTCCCCAGAGTCTTCGTAGGGGCTTATATGGCCAATCACCGACATGCTAGAGCAAAACCGAATTAGCCAAATCACGTGAAGTAGGTAGGTTAGGTTTAAATTTGATCTAGTTGCTCCCCAGTTAGGGCTGAATAGTGAATTGTATTAGAGTTAGGGCTGAGTAGGAATTAGTTTTAGAGTTAGGGCTGAGTAGGAATTAGTTTTAGAGTTAGGGCTGAGTAGGAATTAGTTTTAGAGTTAGGCGGCGGGACCTACGCTATAGTACGGTAGCTTACCCACACAAACAAACCAAATCGGACGACCCACTAGGCTACATCCAATTTTCCAAACCACCACTTGAACCCAATAAGCCAAATTAACCAATGAGCCAAATTCAATGAGCTTAATCGAATCCATGAGCCAATCCCATCCTCGTCGCCAAATGTGATAGCGTGGGGTAGACCCCAGTTAGGTTACTTAGGTTCTAGCAAACAATCAAAAGCACTTACCGGTGCGTTGAATTAGGTATTCCTGAAGCCTACCGTTTATTCCTGTGTCCCACAAACAGCCTACCTAACTCTCTCTTACATTACCAATTTAGAAGCTTAGACATTACCCCTAACTATACTTAAGTACGACAACTTCCTACCCATTTGTCACCTTAGAAACATCACCTAATTACACTCAGCACCAACGATTAGTCAGATAGGAAAAAAACTGTCTAGGCAGCCCAAAAACATACGACAGCCGCGTTGGTTCGTTTATGACTTGCTTTTGCCATTCAGCTTAGATTTAGTGATATTTCCCTTTTAGTGACTTTAGACTATATACATATATATACTACACGTCACCTCACTCCTCCACCCTACAAGTTTAGTCTGTCAGGTAGGGACCCTAGACGACCTGCGGAGCGGTGGTGGGTATAGGATTAGGTGCAACCTGTATAGGCGGGCGAGTTGAACCATTTCCGGAGGATCATTCTCTCTTCCGGAAGACTCTGGTCCTTCTGCATTCACGTTCCCATATCTGGTCCTGATGGCGTTTAATAGAACGACCATCTTCTAGTTGGCACTTAAGGAAAAGGGCCCGTTCTCTCCTGCACAGTTGCAGGAACCCATTTTGGTCCAGCCCATAGTTGCGAATCATAACTGGATCATTAGGTTTCGCTTCTATAACTCTCCCTCTTTTAGTGTCGTGGTACAACTTCTGTTTTTCCTGATGGCGTAAAACTCGTTTTGTAACGTTTCGTTTGGACGTAACACATCGAAAACTGAACGAATTCCCGGCCAATCATAAGTTTTAGAGGAGACACCCCCGTCGTGTGTGTAGGTGTTATTCGATATTTAAACAAAAATTTATCCAACCACTTGCATTTCCTCCCACGAGAATGACGCAAGGCCGACTTGAAAGTACGGACCATGTTTTCCGCGAGACCGTTAGTAGACGGTGGAAAACACTAGACCGGACATGTCTAATGCCATTTAGGTGGACGAAGGAAACGAAAATTCCTCACTGGTAAAACAAGTACCATTGTCGGAAACCAGGCTACGGGTAAACCCCATCGAGCGAAAACGAACGGAGTAGCGAATAGTAACACCCGAAGTCGTGGAAGTGGTTGGAAAAATTTCCACCCACTTAGAGTAGGCGTCCCAATGATTGGAAATATATTATTATAGGACCTGCATAGTCAACATGGATCCTATGCCACGGTATAGTAGGCCATTCCCAGGATGAAGTGGACTTTCCTTGGGAGATCTCTGTTCCTCTAGGCAGCTTTGACAGGACGAACCAATGATTCGAGTTCTCCATCTAAACCAGGCCACCAGAAATAAGCTCTCGCCAGCTCTTTCATTTTTGTTGCGCCCATGTGTTCAGCGTGAAGTTCCTTCACTAAATTCGACCTGCCTTTATTTGGAATAATCACTCTGTGGCCCCATAAGAGACAGCCATTTTGAATCGAGAGGCAGACTGACGTTGAAAAAGGCTGTAATTCACTCTCAACCTAGTAGCCAACCAACTGAGCAGATGGATGACCCTAGACAGAATAGGGTCTGATTTTGTCCACTGCTCTATTTGTACCGCAGATACTGGAGTGGATTCCAAAAACTCCACCAAGTGAACCCATTCTGTAGATATAGGTACACAATCATTTGGATTTTCTAAGGGCAGCCTACTTAGCGCATCAGCCGTACCTAGAAGTTTACCTGACCGATGTACTAAGTCAAATTTATAGGCTTGTAGAATCAGTGCCCATCGTTGAATCCTACCTGAGGCCATAACTGGAATATTTTTATTAGGTGAAAATAAACCTAAAAGAGGCTTATGGTCAGTAATTAGTTTAAATTCATGACCCCATAGATAGAAATGAATTTTTTTTACTGCAAATACTAAGGCTAATGCTTCACGTTCCACTTGTGCATATCGTCTTTCCGTCTCAGTTAGTGTTCTAGAAGCGAAACAGATAGGCCTATCTACACCATCAATGTGGTGAGATAACACTGCCCCAATTCCATAAGAACTGCTGTCTGCTGAAACTACGAGAGGAAGTTTAGGATCATAATGCACTAGGAGAGTGGACTTTAGTAGTACGTCCTTGGAAGCCTCAAATGCTTCCTTTTGAGTTTTCTCCCATCTCCACTGTTCCCCAGATCGTAATAGCTTATTTAGGGGTTCAAGGAAAGTCGATGCATTAGGCAAAAATTTCCTATAAAAGTTTAGGAGACCTAAATAAGCTTGTAACTGTGTGATGTTTTGTGGAGGTGGTGCCTTTTCTATTGCTTCTAGTTTATCCACCGTTGGATGAATGCCTGAGGCATCTATGCGGAACCCTAAATATGAAACCTCGTTAGTGACCCATGAACACTTTTCTCTCTTTAGCTTAAGTCCGCATCCCGGAGTCTTTTTAGAACCGTGGTTAATCTAGTTAGGTGTTCTTTTTTAGACGAACCTGAAATGAGGACATCATCTAGAAAGCAAAGTACCCCTGGAATGTGACCTAGAACTTGGTCCATTGTCCTCTGAAAAATACCCGGAGCCGATGCTATTCCATAGCATAGCCTATTGTACTTATATAGGCCTCGGTGCGTATTTATGATAGTTAATTCTTTAGAGTTTTCATCTAAACTTAGTTGAGCATAGGCTTGGGACATATCGAGTTTTGTAAAAATATTTACCCCCAGCAAGAGAGCTAAATAATTCATCAGGCTTGGGTATAGGATAGCAATCTAGAAGGACGGCTCTATTTGCTGTTAAACGGTAATCCCATAACCGCACGGACTTGTCCGGTTTTAGTACAGGAACTACTGGGGCAGCCCACTTAGCGTGTGTGACTGGTTCAATAATTTTATCTTTTAGCAGCCTGTCAATTTCTAAATCTACCTTCTCCCGCAGTGCATGCGCAATTGAACGAGCCTTACAAAATTTCGGAGTTACTGTACATTAGGATCTACTTCTATGCAGACCTGATGGCCTTTTAGGTTGCCTACTTCAGGCCCAAAAACAGAAGAAAACTCCTTAACAATGAGTCTATGTCAGATGGATATGAGAGTGTATGCATATCTGCCTGACCCCTTGGCAAGATTTTGTCAATCATTTTCAAAGCATCAATCCAATCACGGCCTAGTAGAGTAGGCCCTTGCTCATCCACCACTAAAAGGGTTAAGGGATGAGACAAAGTTTTCTGGTTGAGTGTAACTGTGACGTATGCTTCTCCACAAATAGGTATTTGTATGTCCCCGTACTTCTTCAAAATCGTTTTAGATGCATGTAGTTTAGGTGTGTTTTTGAAAATCTTATCAAAAACTACCTTGGACATGACCGTCCGGGCAGCACCCGTATCCAATTCTAGAGGAACTGTAATTCCATTTAGGCCTACCTCTACAATATATGGGCCTGTATTATTCCCACTTTGTGCTCATAAAATAGGTACTCCACTCCAATGTTCGAAGTATTTCCCTTTGAGGATTTACTAGAAATGTTAAAATTAGAATTTTCACCCTTTGTTTTCTTTGAAAAACACTTTAGCTATGTGGCCTATTTTACTACAGTTTCGGCAAACTGCTTCTTTAAAAGGGCAATCTTCTTCCAATGGTGTTTTCCACACCCTGTACATGGCTTGGAAGGCTTAGTAGAATTAGTAGGCTTAGTCGTATTCGCCTCATACCTTTTATTTGCCTGTCTAGTAGGCTCGTTAGGTCTGCCAGGCCTAGAAGATTTAAAGCTATTTACGTGTTGGGCTTTACTACTGTGATTTCCAAAAGCTCTAACATCTTTAGCAGCTGCTTCTCTAGCCGTAGCTATTTCTACAGCCTGACTAAAAGTTAGGTCCTGTATGGCTAATAGGGCTCTCTGGGTAGACTCCTCTTTGAGACCCATTACAAACCTATCTCTTAGCATTCATCTAATTTGTCCCCAAATTTACACGTACGGCTATGGCTTTTTATTCCTGCAACAAACTCTGCAATGCTTTCATTTCCCGTCTGATGCCTTGAATAAAATTTGAAACGTTCATAGATGAGAACTACTCGGGGTTTGTAGTGATCGGTTAGGGCCTGTACCAATTCATTATAGGTGCAAGTTTCCGGTGCTTTAGGAGAAACTAGGTCCATAACTAAACCAAACGTTTTAGGGCCTATTATAGTTAAAAAGGTAGGTACTTTCTTAGCATCAGGAATGGAATTTGCCTCGAAAAACAACCTCACCCTAGTGGCATAAGCTTCGAAGTCCTCCCCAGAGTCTTCGTAGGGGCTTATATGGCCAATCACCGACATGCTAGAGCAAAACCGAATTAGCCAAATCACGTGAAGTAGGTAGGTTAGGTTTAAATTTGATCTAGTTGCTCCCCAGTTAGGGCTGAATAGTGAATTGTATTAGAGTTAGGGCTGAGTAGGAATTAGTTTTAGAGTTAGGGCTGAGTAGGAATTAGTTTTAGAGTTAGGGCTGAGTAGGAATTAGTTTTAGAGTTAGGGCGGCGGGACCTACGCTATAGTACGGTAGCTTACCCACACAAACAAACCAAATCGGACGACCCACTAGGCTACATCCAATTTTCCAAACACCACTTGAACCCAATAAGCCAAATTAACCAATGAGCCAAATTCCCAATGAGCTTAATCGAACCCATGAGCTTAATTCATCCCATCCTCGTCGCCAAATGTGATAGCGTGGGGTAGACACCCCAGTTAGGTTACTTAGGTTCTAGCAAACAATCAAAACACTTACCGGTGCGTTGAATTAGGTATTCCTGAAGCCTACCGTTTATTCCTGTGTCCCACAAACAGCCTACCTAACTCTCTCTTACATTACCAATTTAGAAGCTAGACATTACCCCTAACTATACTTAAGTACGACAACTTCCTACCCATTTGTCACCTTAGAAACATCACCTAATTACTCAGCACCAAAGATTAGGTCAGATAGGAAAAAACATGTCTAGGCCAGACCAAAACAATACGAACAGCCGCGTTGGTTCGTTTATGCTTGCTCTTGCCATTCAGCTTAGATTTAGTGATATTTCCCTTTAGTGACTTTTAGACTTATACATATATATACATACACGTCACCTCACTCCTCCCCTACAAGTTTAGTCTGTCAGGGGGATGAGGGACCCTAGACGACCTGCGGAGCGGGGTTATGTAGTAGGATTAGGTGCAACCTGTATAGGCGGGCAGTTGAACCATTTTCCGGAGGATCAGTTTCTCTTCCGGAAGACTCTGGTCCTTCTGCACTTCACGTTCCCATATCTGGTCCTGATGGCGTTTAATAGAACGACCATCTTCTAGTTGGCACTTGAAGGAAACAGGGCCCGTTCTCTCCTGCACAGTTGCAGGAACCCATTTTGGTCCAGCCCCATAGTTGCGAATCATAACTGGATCATTAGGTTTCGCTTCTAGAACTCTCCCTCTTTTAGTGTCGTGGTACAACTTCTGTTTTCCTGATGGCGTAAAACTCGTTGTTGTAACATGTTTCGTTTGGACGTAACAAATCGAAAACTGAACGAATTCCCCGGCCAATCAGAAGTTTAGAGGGAGACACCCCCGTCGTGGTGTGTGGTGTTATTCGATATTTAAACAAAAATTTATCCAACACCACTTGCATTTCCTCTCCACGAGAATGACGCAAGGCCGACTTGAATACGGACCATGTTTTCCGCGAGACCGTTAGTAGACGGGTGGAAAACACTAGACCGGACATGTCTAATGCCATTTAGGTGGACGAAGGAACGAAATTCCTCACTGGTAAAACAAGTACCATTGTCGGAAACCAGGACTACGGGTAAACCCCATCGAGCGAAAACCGAACGGAGTAAGCGAATAGTAACACCCGAAGTCGTGGAAGTGGTTGGAAAAATTTCCACCCACTTAGAGTAGGCGTCCACAATGACTAGGAAATAATTATTATTATAGGACCTGCATAGTCAACATGGATCCTATGCCACGGTATAGTAGGCCATTCCCAAGGATGAAGTGGACTTTTCCTTGGGAGATCTCTGTTCTCTAGGCAGCTTTGACAGGAACGAACCAATGATTCGAGTTCTCCATCTAAACCAGGCCACCAGAAATAAGCTCTCGCCAGCTCTTTCATTTTTGTTGCGCCCATGTGTTCAGCGTGAAGTTCCTTCACTAAATTCGACCTGCCTTTATTTGGAATAATCACTCTGTGGCCCCATAAGAGACAGCCATTTTGAATCGAGAGGCCAGACTGACGTTGATAAAAGGCTGTAATTCACTCTCAACCTTAGTAGGCCAACCAACTGAGCAGAAATGGATGACCCTAGACAGAATAGGGTCTGATTTTGTCCACTGCTCTATTTGTACTGCAGATACTGGAGTGGATTCCAAAAACTCCACCAAGTGAACCCATTCTGTAGATATAGGTACACAATCATTTGGATTTTCTAAGGGCAACCTACTTAGCGCATCAGCCGTACCTAGAAGTTTACCTGACCGATGTACTAAGTCAAATTTATAGGCTTGTAGAATCAGTGCCCATCGTTGAATCCTACCTGAGGCCATAACTGGAATATTTTTATTAGGTGAAAATAAACCTAAAAGAGGCTTATGGTCAGTAATTAGTTTAAATTCATGACCCCATAGATAGAAATGAAATTTTTTTACTGCAAATACTAAGGCTAATGCTTCACGTTCCACTTGTGCATATCGTCTTTCCGTCTCAGTTAGTGTTCTAGAAGCAAACAGATAGGCCTATCTACACCATCAATGTGGTGAGATAACACTGCCCCAATTCCATAAGAACTGCTGTCTGCTGAAACTACGAGAGGAAGTTTAGGATCATAATGCACTAGGAGAGTGGACTTTAGTAGTACGTCCTTGGAAGCCTCAAATGCTTCCTTTTGAGTTTTCTCCCATCTCCACTGTTCCCCAGATCGTAATAGCTTATTTAGGGGTTCAAGGAAAGTCGATGCATTAGGCAAAAATTTCCTATAAAAGTTTAGGAGACCTAAATAAGCTTGTAACTGTGTGATGTTTTGTGGAGGTGGTGCCTTTTCTATTGCTTCTAGTTTATCCACCGTTGGATGAATGCCTGAGGCATCTATGCGGAACCCTAAATATGAAACCTCGTTAGTGACCCATGAACACTTTTCTCTCTTTAGCTTAAGTCCGGCATCCCGGAGTCTTTTTAGAACCGTGGTTAATCTAGTTAGGTGTTCTTTTTTAGACGAACCTGAAATGAGGACATCATCTAGAAAGCAAAGTACCCCTGGAATGTGACCTAGAACTTGGTCCATTGTCCTCTGAAAAATACCCGGAGCCGATGCTATTCCATAGCATAGCCTATTGTACTTATATAGGCCTCGGTGCGTATTTATGATAGTTAATTCTTTAGAGTTTTCATCTAAACTTAGTTGAGCATAGGCTTGGGACATATCGAGTTTTGTGAAATATTTACCCCCAGCAAGAGAGCTAAATAATTCATCAGGCTTGGGTATAGGATAGCAATCTAGAAGGACGGCTCTATTTGCTGTTAAACGGTAATCACCACATAACCGCACGGACTTGTCCGGTTTTAGTACAGGAACTACTGGGGCAGCCCACTTAGCGTGTGTGACTGGTTCAATAATTTTATCTTTTAGCAGCCTGTCAATTTCTAAATCTACCTTCTCCCGCAGTGCATGCGCAATTGAACGAGCCTTACAAAATTTCGGAGTTACTGTACATTAGGATCTACTTCTATGCAGACCTGATGGCCTTTTAGGTTGCCTACTTCAGGCCCAAAAACAGAAGAAAACTCCTTTAACAATGAGTCTATGTCAGATGGATATGAGAGTGTATGCACATCTGCCTGACCCCTTGGCAAGATTTTGTCAATCATTTTCAAAGCATCAATCCAATCACGGCCTAGTAGAGTAGGCCCTTGCTCATCCACCACTAAAAGGGTTAAGGGATGAGACAAAGTTTTCTGGTTGAGTGTAACTGTGACGTATGCTTCTCCACAAATAGGTATTTTATGTCCCCGTACTTCTTCAAAATCGTTTTAGATGCATGTAGTTTAGGTGTGTTTTTGAAAATCTTATCAAAAACTACCTTGGACATGACCGTCCGGGCAGCACCCGTATCCAATTCTAGAGGAACTGTAATTCCATTTAGGCCTACCTCTACAATATATGGGCCTGTATTTTCCCACTTTGCTGCTCATAAAATAGGTACTCCACTCCAATGTTCGAAGTATTTCCCTTTGAGGATTTATACTAGAAATGTTAAAATTAGAATTTTCACCCTTTGTTTTCTTTGAAAAACACACTTTAGCTATGTGGCCTATTTTACTACAGTTTCGGCAAACTGCTTCTTTAAAAGGGCAATCTTTCTTCCAATGGTGTTTTCCACACCCTGTACATGGCTTGGAAGGCTTAGTAGAATTAGTAGGCTTAGTCGTATTCGCCTCATACCTTTTATTTGCCTGTCTAGTAGGCTCGTTAGGTCTGCCAGGCCTAGAAGATTTAAAGCTATTTACGTGTTGGGCTTTACTACTATGATTGCCAAAAGCTCTAACATCTTTAGCAGCTGCTTCTCTAGCCGTAGCTATTTCTACAGCCTGACTAAAAGTTAGGTCCTGTATGGCTAATAGGGCTCTCTGGGTAGACTCCTCTTTGAGACCCATTACAAACCTATCTCTTAGCATTTCATCTAATTTGTCCCCAAATTTACACGTACGGCTATGGCTTTTTATTCCTGCAACAAACTCTGCAATGCTTTCATTTCCCGTCTGATGCCTTGAATAAAATTTGAAACGTTCATAGATGAGAACTACTCGGGGTTTGTAGTGATCGGTTAGGGCCTGTACCAATTCATTATAGGTGCAAGTTTCCGGTGCTTTAGGAGAAACTAGGTCCATAACTAAACCAAACGTTTTAGGGCCTATTATAGTTAAAAAGGTAGGTACTTTCTTAGCATCCGGAATGGAATTTGCCTCGAAAAACAACCTCACCCTAGTGGCATAAGCTTCGAAGTCCTCCCCAGAGTCTTCGTAGGGGCTTATATGGCCAATCACCGACATGCTAGAGCAAAACCGAATTAGGCCAAATCACGTGAAGTAGGTTAGGTTAGGTTTAAATTTGATCTAGTTACTCCCCAGTTAGGGCTGAATAGTGAATTGTATTAGAGTTAGGGCTGAGTAGGAATTAGTTTTAGAGTTAGGGCTGAGTAGGAATTAGTTTTAGAGTTAGGGCTGAGTAGGAATTAGTTTTAGAGTTAGGCGGCGGGACCTACGCTATAGTACGGTAGCTTACCCACACAAACAAACCAAATCGGACGACCCACTAGGCTACATCCAATTTTCCAAACAACCACTTGAACCAATAAGCCAAATTAACCAATGAGCCAAATTCCCAATGAGCAATAACCATGAGCTTAACAATCCCATCCTCGTCGCCAAATGTGATAGCGTGGGGTAGACACCCCAGTTAGGTTACTTAGGTTCTAGCAAACAATCAAAAACTTACCGGTGCGTTGAATTAGGTATTCCTTGAAGCCTACCGTTTTATTCCTGTGTCCCAAACAGCCTACCTAACTCTCTCTTACATTACCAATTTAGAAGCTATAGACATTACCCCTAACTATACTTAAGTACGAACAACTTCCTACCCGATTTGTCACCTTAGAAACATCACCTATTACTCAGCACCAAAGATTAGGTCAGATAGGAAAAAACATGTCTAGGCCAGACCAAAGCAATACGAACAGCCGCGTTGGTTCGTTTATGCTTGGTCTTGCCATTCAGCTTAGATTTAGTGATATTTACCCTTTAGTGACTTTTAGACTATATACATATATATACATACACGTCACCTCACTCCTCCCCTACAAGTTTAGTCTGTCAGGGGGATGAGGGACCCTAGACGACCTGCGGAGCGGGGTTGATGTAGTAGGATTAGGTGCAACCTGTATAGGCGGGCAAGTTGAACCATTTTCCGGAGGATCAGTTCTCTCTTCCGGAAGACTCTGGTCCTTTGCACTTCACGTTCCCATATCTGGTCCTGATGGCGTTTAATAGAACGACCATCTTCTAGTTGGCACTTGAAGGAAACAGGGCCCGTTCTCTCCTGCACAGTTGCAGGAACCCATTTTGGTCCAGCCCCATAGTTGCGAATCATAACTGGATCATTAGGTTTCGCTTCTAGAACTCTCCCTCTTTTAGTGTCGTGGTACAACTTCTGTTTTTTCCTGATGGCGTAAAACTCGTTGTTGTAACGTTTCGTTTGGACGTAACAAATCGAAAACTGAACGAATTCCCCGGCCAATCAGAAGTTTAGAGGGAGACACCCCCGTCGTGGTGTGTGGTGTTATTCGATATTTAAACAAAAATTTATCCAACACCACTTGCATTTCCTCCCCACGAGAATGACGCAAGGCCGACTTGAAAGTACGGACCATGTTTTCCGCGAGACCGTTAGTAGACGGGTGGAAAAACTAGACCGGACATGTCTAATGCCATTTAGGTGGACGAAGGAACGAAATTCCTCACTGGTAAAACAAGTACCATTGTCGGAAACCAGGACTACGGGTAAACCCCATCGAGCGAAAACCGAACGAGTAAGCGAATAGTAACACCCGAAGTCGTGGAAGTGGTTGGAAAATTTCCACCCACTTAGAGTAGGCGTCCACAATGACTAGGAAATAATATTATTTATAGGACCTGCATAGTCAACATGGATCCTATGCCACGGTATAGTAGGCCATTCCCAAGGATGAAGTGGACTTTTCTTGGGAGATCTCTGTTCTCTAGGCAGCTTTGACAGGAACGAACCAATGATTCGAGTTCTCCATCTAAACCAGGCCACCAGAAATAAGCTCTCGCCAGCTCTTTCATTTTTGTTGCGCCCATGTGTTCAGCGTGAAGTTCCTTCACTAAATTCGACCTGCCTTTATTTGGAATAATCACTCTGTGGCCCCATAAGAGACAGCCATTTTGAATCGAGAGGCCAGACTGACGTTGATAAAAAGGCTGTAATTCACTCTCAACCTTAGTAGGCCAACCAACTGAGCAGAAATGGATGACCCTAGACAGAATAGGGTCTGATTTTGTCCACTGCTCTATTTGTACTGCAGATACTGGAGTGGATTCCAAAAACTCCACCAAGTGAACCCATTCTGTAGGTATAGGTACACAATCATTTGGATTTTCTAAGGGCAACCTACTTAGCGCATCAGCCGTACCTAGAAGTTTACCTGACCGATGTACTAAGTCAAATTTATAGGCTTGTAGAATCAGTGCCCATCGTTGAATCCTACCTGAGGCCATAACTGGAATATTTTTATTAGGTGAAAATAAACCTAAAAGAGGCTTATGGTCAGTAATTAGTTTAAATTCATGACCCCATAGATAGAAATGAAATTTTTTTACTGCAAATACTAAGGCTAATGCTTCACGTTCCACTTGTGCATATCGTCTTTCCGTCTCGTTAGTGTTCTAGAAGCAAACAGATAGGCCTATCTACACCATCAATGTGGTGAGATAACACTGCCCCAATTCCATAAGAACTGCTGTCTGCTGAAACTACGAGAGGAAGTTTAGGATCATAATGCACTAGGAGAGTGGACTTTAGTAGTACGTCCTTGAAGCCTCAAATGCTCCTTTTGAGTTTTCTCCCATCTCCACTGTTCCCCAGATCGTAATAGCTTATTTAGGGGTTCAAGGAAAGTCGATGCATTAGGCAAAAATTTCCTATAAAAGTTTAGGAGACCTAAATAAGCTTGTAACTGTGTGATGTTTTGTGGAGGTGGTGCCTTTTCTATTGCTTCTAGTTTATCCACCGTTGGATGAATGCCTGAGGCATCTATGCGGAACCCTAAATATGAAACCTCGTTAGTGACCCATGAACACTTTTCTCTCTTTAGCTTAAGTCCGGCATCCCGGAGTCTTTTTAGAACCGTGGTTAATCTAGTTAGGTGTTCTTTTTTAGTCGAACCTGAAATGAGGACATCATCTAGAAAGCAAAGTACCCCTGGAATGTGACCTAGAACTTGGTCCATTGTCCTCTGAAAAATACCCGGAGCCGATGCTATTCCATAGCATAGCCTATTGTACTTATATAGGCCTCGGTGCGTATTTATGATAGTTAATTCTTTAGAGTTTTCATCTAAACTTAGTTGAGCATAGGCTTGGGACATATCGAGTTTTGTGAAATATTTACCCCCAGCAAGAGAGCTAAATAATTCATCAGGCTTGGGTATAGGATAGCAATCTAGAAGGACGGCTCTATTTGCTGTTAAACGGTAATCCCACATAACCGCACGGACTTGTCCGGTTTTAGTACAGGAACTACTGGGGCAGCCCACTTAGCGTGTGTGACTGGTTCAATAATTTTATCTTTTAGCAGCCTGTCAATTTCTAAATCTACCTTCTCCCGCAGTGCATGCGCAATTGAACGAGCCTTACAAAATTTCGGAGTTACATTAGGATCTACTTCTATGCAGACCTGATGGCCTTTTAGGTTGCCTACTTCAGGCCCAAAAACAGAAGAAAACTCCTTTAACAATGAGTCTATGTCAGATGGATATGAGAGTGTATGCACATCTGCCTGACCCCTTGGCAAGATTTTGTCAATTGGCATTTTCAAAGCATCAATCCAATCACGGCCTAGTAGAGTAGGCCCTTGCTCATCCACCACTAAAAGGGTTAAGGGATGAGACAAAGTTTTCTGGTTGAGTGTAACTGTGACGTATGCTTCTCCACAAATAGGTATTTGTATGTCCCCGTACTTCTTCAAAATCGTTTTAGATGCATGTAGTTTAGGTGTGTTTTTGAAAATCTTATCAAAAACTACCTTGGACATGACCGTCCGGGCAGCACCCGTATCCAATTCTAGAGGAACTGTAATTCCATTTAGGCCTACCTCTACAATATATGGGCCTGTATTTTCCCACTTTGCTGCTCATAAAATAGGTACTCCACCCAATGTTCGAAGTATTTCCCTTTTGAGGATTTATACTAGAAATGTTAAAATTAGAATTTTCACCCTTTGTTTTCTTTGAAAAACACACTTTAGCTATGTGGCCTATTTTACTACAGTTTCGGCAAACTGCTTCTTTAAAAGGGCAATCTTTCTTCCAATGGTGTTTTCCACACCCTGTACATGGCTTGGAAGGCTTAGTAGAATTAGTAGGCTTAGTCGTATTCGCCTCATACCTTTTATTTGCCTGTCTAGTAGGCTCGTTAGGTCTGCCAGGCCTAGAAGATTTAAAGCTATTTACGTGTTGGGCTTTACTACTATGATTTCCAAAAGCTCTAACATCTTTAGCAGCTGCTTCTCTAGCCGTAGCTATTTCTACAGCCTGACTAAAAGTTAGGTCCTGTATGGCTAATAGGGCTCTCTGGGTAGACTCCTCTTTGAGACCCATTACAAACCTATCTCTTAGCATTTCATCTAATTTGTCCCCAAATTTACACGTACGGCTATGGCTTTTTATTCCTGCAACAAACTCTGCAATGCTTTCATTTCCCGTCTGATGCCTTGAATAAAATTTGAAACGTTCATAGATGAGAACTACTCGGGGTTTGTAGTGATCGGTTAGGGCCTGTACCAATTCATTATAGGTGCAAGTTTCCGGTGCTTTAGGAGAAACTAGGTCCATAACTAAACCAAACGTTTTAGGGCCTATTATAGTTAAAAAGGTAGGTACTTTCTTAGCATCCGGAATGGAATTTGCCTCGAAAAACAACCTCACCCTAGTGGCATAAGCTTCGAAGTCCTCCCCAGAGTCTTCGTAGGGGCTTATATGGCCAATCACCGACATGCTAGAGCAAAACCGAATTAGGCCAAATCACGTGAAGTAGGTTAGGTTAGGTTTAAATTTGATCTAGTTCTCCCCAGTTAGGGCTGAATAGTGAATTGTATTAGAGTTAGGGCTGAGTAGGAATTAGTTTAGAGTTAGGGCTGAGTAGGAATAGTTTAGAGTTAGGGCTGAGTAGGAATTAGTTTTAGAGTTAGGGCGGCGGGACCTACGCTATAGTACGGTAGCTTACCCACACAAACAAACCAAATCGGACGACCCCTAGGCTACATCCAATTTTCCAAACAACCACTTGAACCCAATAAGCCAAATTAACCCAATGAGCCAAATTCCCAATGAGCTTTAACCAAATGAGCAACAATCCCATCCTCGTCGCCAAATGTGATAGCGTGGGGTAGACACCCCAGTTAGGTTACTTAGGTTCTAGCAAACACTCAAAAGCACTTACCGGTGCGTTGAATTAGGTATTCCTTGAAGCCTACCGTTTCCTGTGTCCCACAAACAGCCTACCTAACTCTCTCTTACATTACCAATTTAGAAGCTATAGACATTACCCCTAACTATACTTAAGTACGAACAACTTCCTACCCGATTTGTCACCTTAGAAACATCACTAATTACTCAGCACCAAAGATTAGGTCAGATAGGAAAAAACATGTCTAGGCCAGACCAAAGCAATACGAACAGCCGCGTTGGTTCGTTTATGCTTGGTCTTGCCATTCAGCTTAGATTTAGTGATATTTCCCTTTAGTGACTTTTAGACTTATACATATATATACATACACGTCACCTCACTCCTCCCCTACAAGTTTAGTCTGTCAGGGGGATGAGGGACCCTAGACGACCTGCGGAGCGGGGTTGATGTAGTAGGATTAGGTGCAACCTGTATAGGCGGGCAAGTTGAACCATTTTCCGGAGGATCAGTTCTCTCTTCCGGAAGACTCTGGTCCTTCTGCACTTCACGTTCCCATATCTGGTCCTGATGGCGTTTAATAGAACGACCATCTTCTAGTTGGCACTTGAAGGAAACAGGGCCCGTTCTCTCCTGCACAGTTGCAGGAACCCATTTTGGTCCAGCCCCATAGTTGCGAATCATAACTGGATCATTAGGTTTCGCTTCTAGAACTCTCCCTCTTTTAGTGTCGTGGTACAACTTCTGTTTTCCTGATGGCGTAAAACTCGTTGTTGTAATTTCGTTTGGACGTAACAAATCGAAAACTGAACGAATTCCCCGGCCAATCAGAAGTTTAGAGGGAGACACCCCCGTCGTGGTGTGTGGTGTTATTCGATATTTAAACAAAAATTTATCCAACACCACTTGCATTTCCTCCCACGAGAATGACGCAAGGCCGACTTGAAAGTACGGACCATGTTTTCCGCGAGACCGTTAGTAGACGGGTGGAAAACACTAGACCGGACATGTCTAATGCCATTTAGGTGGACGAAGGAACGAAATTCCTCACTGGTAAAACAAGTACCATTGTCGGAAACCAGGACTACGGGTAAACCCCATCGAGCGAAAACCGAACGGAGTAAGCGAATAGTAACACCCGAAGTCGTGGAAGTGGTTGGAAAATTTCCACCCACTTAGAGTAGGCGTCCACAATGACTAGGAAATAAGTATTATTTATAGGACCTGCATAGTCAACATGGATCCTATGCCACGGTATAGTAGGCCATTCCCAAGGATGAAGTGGACTTTTCCTGGGAGATCTCTGTTCTCTAGGCAGCTTTGACAGGAACGAACCAATGATTCGAGTTCTCCATCTAAACCAGGCCACCAGAAATAAGCTCTCGCCAGCTCTTTCATTTTTGTTGCGCCCATGTGTTCAGCGTGAAGTTCCTTCACTAAATTCGACCTGCCTTTATTTGGAATAATCACTCTGTGGCCCCATAAGAGACAGCCATTTTGAATCGAGAGGCCAGACTGACGTTGATAAAAAGGCTGTAATTCACTCTCAACCTTAGTAGGCCAACCAACTGAGCAGAAATGGATGACCCTAGACAGAATAGGGTCTGATTTTGTCCACTGCTCTATTTGTACTGCAGATACTGGAGTGGATTCCAAAAACTCCACCAAGTGAACCCATTCTGTAGGTATAGGTACACAATCATTTGGATTTTCTAAGGGCAACCTACTTAGCGCATCAGCCGTACCTAGAAGTTTACCTGACCGATGTACTAAGTCAAATTTATAGGCTTGTAGAATCAGTGCCCATCGTTGAATCCTACCTGAGGCCATAACTGGAATATTTTTATTAGGTGAAAATAAACCTAAAAGAGGCTTATGGTCAGTAATTAGTTTAAATTCATGACCCCATAGATAGAAATGAAATTTTTTTACTGCAAATACTAAGGCTAATGCTTCACGTTCCACTTGTGCATATCGTCTTTCCGTCTCAGTTAGTGTTCTAGAAGCAAAACAGATAGGCCTATCTACACCATCAATGTGGTGAGATAACACTGCCCCAATTCCATAAGAACTGCTGTCTGCTGAAACTACGAGAGGAAGTTTAGGATCATAATGCACTAGGAGAGTGGACTTTAGTAGTACGTCCTTGGAAGCCTCAAATGCTTCCTTTTGAGTTTTCTCCCATCTCCACTGTTCCCCAGATCGTAATAGCTTATTTAGGGGTTCAAGGAAAGTCGATGCATTAGGCAAAAATTTCCTATAAAAGTTTAGGAGACCTAAATAAGCTTGTAACTGTGTGATGTTTTGTGGAGGTGGTGCCTTTTCTATTGCTTCTAGTTTATCCACCGTTGGATGAATGCCTGAGGCATCTATGCGGAACCCTAAATATGAAACCTCGTTAGTGACCCATGAACACTTTTCTCTCTTTAGCTTAAGTCCATCCCGGAGTCTTTTTAGAACCGTGGTTAATCTAGTTAGGTGTTCTTTTTTAGTCGAACCTGAAATGAGGACATCATCTAGAAAGCAAAGTACCCCTGGAATGTGACCTAGAACTTGGTCCATTGTCCTCTGAAAAATACCCGGAGCCGATGCTATTCCATAGCATAGCCTATTGTACTTATATAGGCCTCGGTGCGTATTTATGATAGTTAATTCTTTAGAGTTTTCATCTAAACTTAGTTGAGCATAGGCTTGGGACATATCGAGTTTTGTGAAATATTTACCCCCAGCAAGAGAGCTAAATAATTCATCAGGCTTGGGTATAGGATAGCAATCTAGAAGGACGGCTCTATTTGCTGTTAAACGGTAATCCCCACATAACCGCACGGACTTGTCCGGTTTTAGTACAGGAACTACTGGGGCAGCCCACTTAGCGTGTGTGACTGGTTCAATAATTTTATCTTTTAGCAGCCTGTCAATTTCTAAATCTACCTTCTCCCGCAGTGCATGCGCAATTGAACGAGCCTTACAAAATTTCGGAGTTACATTAGGATCTACTTCTATGCAGACCTGATGGCCTTTTAGGTTGCCTACTTCAGGCCCAAAAACAGAAGAAAACTCCTTAACAATGAGTCTATGTCAGATGGATATGAGTGTGTATGCACATCTGCCTGACCCTTGGCAAGATTTTGTCAATTGGCATTTCAAAGCATCAATCCAATCACGGCCTAGTAGAGTAGGCCCTTGCTCATCCACCACTAAAAGGGTTAAGGGATGAGACAAAGTTTTCTGGTTGAGTGTAACTGTGACGTATGCTTCTCCACAAATAGGTATTTGTATGTCCCCGTACTTCTTCAAAATCGTTTTAGATGCATGTAGTTTAGGTGTGTTTTTGAAAATCTTATCAAAAACTACCTTGGACATGACCGTCCGGGCAGCACCCGTATCCAATTCTAGAGGAACTGTAATTCCATTTAGGCCTACCTCTACAATATATGGGCCTGTATTTTCCCACTTTGCTGCTCATAAATAGGTACTCCACCCAATGTTCGAAGTATTTCCCTTTTGAGGATTTATACTAGAAATGTTAAAATTAGAATTTTCACCCTTTGTTTTCTTTGAAAAACACACTTTAGCTATGTGGCCTATTTTACTACAGTTTCGGCAAACTGCTTCTTTAAAAGGGCAATCTTTCTTCCAATGGTGTTTTCCACACCCTGTACATGGCTTGGAAGGCTTAGTAGAATTAGTAGGCTTAGTCGTATTCGCCTCATACCTTTTATTTGCCTGTCTAGTAGGCTCGTTAGGTCTGCCAGGCCTAGAAGATTTAAAGCTATTTACGTGTTGGGCTTTACTACTATGATTTCCAAAAGCTCTAACATCTTTAGCAGCTGCTTCTCTAGCCGTAGCTATTTCTACAGCCTGACTAAAAGTTAGGTCCTGTATGGCTAATAGGGCTCTCTGGGTAGACTCCTCTTTGAGACCCATTACAAACCTATCTCTTAGCATTTCATCTAATTTGTCCCCAAATTTACACGTACGGCTATGGCTTTTTATTCCTGCAACAAACTCTGCAATGCTTTCATTTCCCGTCTGATGCCTTGAATAAAATTTGAAACGTTCATAGATGAGAACTACTCGGGGTTTGTAGTGATCGGTTAGGGCCTGTACCAATTCATTATAGGTGCAAGTTTCCGGTGCTTTAGGAGAAACTAGGTCCATAACTAAACCAAACGTTTTAGGGCCTATTATAGTTAAAAAGGTAGGTACTTTCTTAGCATCCGGAATGGAATTTGCCTCGAAAAACAACCTCACCCTAGTGGCATAAGCTTCGAAGTCCTCCCCAGAGTCTTCGTAGGGGCTTATATGGCCAATCACCGACATGCTAGAGCAAAACCGAATTAGGCCAAATCACGTGAAGTAGGTTAGGTTAGGTTTAAATTTGATCTAGTTACTCCCAGTTAGGGCTGAATAGTGAATTTATTAGAGTTAGGGCTGAGTAGGAATTAGTTTAGAGTTAGGGCTGAGTAGGAATTAGTTTTAGAGTTAGGGCTGAGTAGGAATTAGTTTTAGATTAGGGCGGCGGGACTACGCTATAGTACGGTAGCTACCCACACAAACAAACCAAATCGGACGACCCACTAGGCTACATCCAATTTTCCAAACAACCACTTGAACCCAATAAGCCAATTAACCCAATGAGCCAAATTTAACCCAATGAACAAAATTTAACCAAATGAGCCAAATCCCATCCTCGTCGCCAAATGTGATAGCGTGGGGTAGACACCCCAGTTAGGTTACTTAGGTTCTAGCAAACATCAAAAGCACTTACCGGTGCGTTGAATTAGGTATTCCTTGAAGCCTACCGTTTATTCCTGTGTCCCACAAACAGCCTACCTAACTCTCTCTTACATTACCAATTTAGAAGCTATAGACATTACCCCTAACTATACTTAAGTACGAACAACTTCCTACCCGATTTGTCACCTTAGATCATCAACTATACTCAGCACCAAAGATTAGGTCAGATAGGAAAAACATGTCTAGGCCAGACCAAAGCAATACGAACAGCCGCGTTGGTTCGTTTATGACTTGGTCTTGCCATTCAGCTTAGATTTAGTGATATTTACCTTTAGTGACTTTTAGACTATATACATATATATACATAACGTCACCTCACTCCTCCCCTACAAGTTAGTCTGTCAGGGGATGAGGGACCCTAGACGACCTGCGGAGCGGGGTTGATGTAGTAGGATAGGTGCAACCTGTATAGGCGGGCAAGTTGAACCATTTTCCGGAGGATCAGTTCTCTCTCCGGAAGACTCTGGTCCTTCTGCACTTCACGTTCCCATATCTGGTCCTGATGGCGTTTAATAGAACGACCATCTTCTAGTTGGCACTTGAAGGAAACAGGGCCCGTTCTCTCCTGCACAGTTGCAGGAACCCATTTTGGTCCAGCCCCATAGTTGCGAATCATAACTGGATCATTAGGTTTCGCTTCTAGAACTCTCCCTCTTTTAGTGTCGTGGTACAACTTCTGTTTTTCCTGATGGCGTAAAACTCGTTGTTGTAACGTTTCGTTTGGACGTAACAAATCGAAAACTGAACGAATTCCCCGGCCAATCAGAAGTTTAGAGGGAGACACCCCCGTCGTGGTGTGTGGTGTTATTCGATATTTAAACAAAAATTTATCCAACACCACTTGCATTTCCTCCCCACGAGAATGACGCAAGGCCGACTTGAAAGTACGGACCATGTTTTCCGCGAGACCGTTAGTAGACGGGTGGAAAACACTAGACCGGACATGTCTAATGCCATTTAGGTGGACGAAGGAACGAAATTCCTCACTGGTAAAACAAGTACCATTGTCGGAAACCAGGACTACGGGTAAACCCCATCGAGCGAAAACCGAACGGAGTAAGCGAATAGTAACACCCGAAGTCGTGGAAGTGGTTGGAAAATTTCCACCCACTTAGAGTAGGCGTCCACAATGACTAGGAAATAAGTATTATTTATAGGACCTGCATAGTCAACATGGATCCTATGCCACGGTATAGTAGGCCATTCCCAAGGATGAAGTGGACTTTTCCTTGGGAGATCTCTGTTCTCTAGGCAGCTTTGACAGGAACGAACCAATGATTCGAGTTCTCCATCTAAACCAGGCCACCAGAAATAAGCTCTCGCCAGCTCTTTCATTTTTGTTGCGCCCATGTGTTCAGCGTGAAGTTCCTTCACTAAATTCGACCTGCCTTTATTTGGAATAATCACTCTGTGGCCCCATAAGAGACAGCCATTTTGAATCGAGAGGCCAGACTGACGTTGATAAAAGGCTGTAATTCACTCTCAACCTTAGTAGGCCAACCAACTGAGCAGAAATGGATGACCCTAGACAGAATAGGGTCTGATTTTGTCCACTGCTCTATTTGTACTGCAGATACTGGAGTGGATTCCAAAAACTCCACCAAGTGAACCCATTCTGTAGGTATAGGTACACAATCATTTGGATTTTCTAAGGGCAACCTACTTAGCGCATCAGCCGTACCTAGAAGTTTACCTGACCGATGTACTAAGTCAAATTTATAGGCTTGTAGAATCAGTGCCCATCGTTGAATCCTACCTGAGGCCATAACTGGAATATTTTTATTAGGTGAAAATAAACCTAAAAGAGGCTTATGGTCAGTAATTAGTTTAAATTCATGACCCCATAGATAGAAATGAAATTTTTTTACTGCAAATACTAAGGCTAATGCTTCACGTTCCACTTGTGCATATCGTCTTTCCTCTCGGTTAGTGTTCTAGAAGCAAAACAGATAGGCCTATCTACACCATCAATGTGGTGAGATAACACTGCCCCAATTCCATAAGAACTGCTGTCTGCTGAAACTACGAGAGGAAGTTTAGGATCATAATGCACTAGGAGAGTGGACTTTAGTAGTACGTCCTTGGAAGCCTCAAATGCTTCCTTTTGAGTTTTCTCCCATCTCCACTGTTCCCCAGATCGTAATAGCTTATTTAGGGGTTCAAGGAAAGTCGATGCATTAGGCAAAAATTTCCTATAAAAGTTTAGGAGACCTAAATAAGCTTGTAACTGTGTGATGTTTTGTGGAGGTGGTGCCTTTTCTATTGCTTCTAGTTTATCCACCGTTGGATGAATGCCTGAGGCATCTTGCGGAACCCTAAATATGAAACCTCGTTAGTGACCCATGAACACTTTTCTCTCTTTAGCTTAAGTCCGGCATCCCGGAGTCTTTTTAGAACCGTGGTTAATCTAGTTAGGTGTTCTTTTTTAGTCGAACCTGAAATGAGGACATCATCTAGAAAGCAAAGTACCCCTGGAATGTGACCTAGAACTTGGTCCATTGTCCTCTGAAAAATACCCGGAGCCGATGCTATTCCATAGCATAGCCTATTGTACTTATATAGGCCTCGGTGCGTATTTATGATAGTTAATTCTTTAGAGTTTTCATCTAAACTTAGTTGAGCATAGGCTTGGGACATATCGAGTTTTGTGAAATATTTACCCCCAGCAAGAGAGCTAAATAATTCATCAGGCTTGGGTATAGGATAGCAATCTAGAAGGACGGCTCTATTTGCTGTTAAACGGTAATCCCCACATAACCGCACGGACTTGTCCGGTTTTAGTACAGGAACTACTGGGGCAGCCCACTTAGCGTGTGTGACTGGTTCAATAATTTTATCTTTTAGCAGCCTGTCAATTTCTAAATCTACCTTCTCCCGCAGTGCATGCGCAATTGAACGAGCCTTACAAAATTTCGGAGTTACATTAGGATCTACTTCTATGCAGACCTGATGGCCTTTTAGGTTGCCTACTTCAGGCCCAAAAACAGAAGAAAACTCCTTTAACAATGAGTCTATGTCAGATGGATATGAGTGTATGCACATCTGCCTGACCCCTTGGCAAGATTTTGTCAATTGGCATTTCAAAGCATCAATCCAATCACGGCCTAGTAGAGTAGGCCCTTGCTCATCCACCACTAAAAGGGTTAAGGGATGAGACAAAGTTTTCTGGTTGAGTGTAACTGTGACGTATGCTTCTCCACAAATAGGTATTTGTATGTCCCCGTACTTCTTCAAAATCGTTTTAGATGCATGTAGTTTAGGTGTGTTTTTGAAAATCTTATCAAAAACTACTTGGACATGACCGTCCGGGCAGCACCCGTATCCAATTCTAGAGGAACTGTAATTCCATTTAGGCCTACCTCTACAATATATGGGCCTGTATTTTCCCACTTTGCTGCTCATAAAATAGGTACTCCACCCAATGTTCGAAGTATTTCCCTTTTGAGGATTTATACTAGAAATGTTAAAATTAGAATTTTCACCCTTTGTTTTCTTTGAAAAACACACTTTAGCTATGTGGCCTATTTTACTACAGTTTCGGCAAACTGCTTCTTTAAAAGGGCAATCTTTCTTCCAATGGTGTTTTCCACACCCTGTACATGGCTTGGAAGGCTTAGTAGAATTAGTAGGCTTAGTCGTATTCGCCTCATACCTTTTATTTGCCTGTCTAGTAGGCTCGTTAGGTCTGCCAGGCCTAGAAGATTTAAAGCTATTTACGTGTTGGGCTTTACTACTATGATTTCCAAAAGCTCTAACATCTTTAGCAGCTGCTTCTCTAGCCGTAGCTATTTCTACAGCCTGACTAAAAGTTAGGTCCTGTATGGCTAATAGGGCTCTCTGGGTAGACTCCTCTTTGAGACCCATTACAAACCTATCTCTTAGCATTTCATCTAATTTGTCCCCAAATTTACACGTACGGCTATGGCTTTTTATTCCTGCAACAAACTCTGCAATGCTTTCATTTCCCGTCTGATGCCTTGAATAAAATTTGAAACGTTCATAGATGAGAACTACTCGGGGTTTGTAGTGATCGGTTAGGGCCTGTACCAATTCATTATAGGTGCAAGTTTCCGGTGCTTTAGGAGAAACTAGGTCCATAACTAAACCAAACGTTTTAGGGCCTATTATAGTTAAAAAGGTAGGTACTTTCTTAGCATCCGGAATGGAATTTGCCTCGAAAAACAACCTCACCCTAGTGGCATAAGCTTCGAAGTCCTCCCCAGAGTCTTCGTAGGGGCTTATATGGCCAATCACCGACATGCTAGAGCAAAACCGAATTAGGCCAAATCACGTGAAGTAGGTTAGGTTAGGTTTAAATTTGATCTAGTTACTCCCCAGTTAGGGCTGAATAGTGAATTTATTAGAGTTAGGGCTGAGTAGTGAATTGTATTAGAGTTAGGGCTGAGTAGGAATTGTTTAGAGTTAGGGCTGAGTAGGAATTAGTTTTAGAGTTAGGGCGGCGGGACCTACGCTATAGTACGGTAGCTTACCCACACAAACAAACCAAATCGGACGACCCACTAGGCTACATCCAATTTTCCAAACAACCACTTGAACCCAATAAGCCAAATTAACCCAATGAGCCAAATTTAACCCAATGAACAAAATTTAACCAAATGAGCCAAATCCCATCCTCGTCGCCAAATGTGATAGCGTGGGGTAGACACCCCAGTTAGGTTACTTAGGTTCTAGCAAACACTCAAAAGCACTTACCGGTGCGTTGAATTAGGTATTCCTTGAAGCCTACCGTTTTATTCCTGTGTCCCAAACAGCCTACCTAACTCTCTCTTACATTACCAATTTAGAAGCTATAGACATTACCCCTAACTATACTTAAGTACGAACAACTTCCTACCCGATTTGTCACCTTAGAAACATCACTAATTACTCAGCACCAAAGATTAGGTCAGATAGGAAAAAACATGTCTAGGCCAGACCAAAGCAATACGAACAGCCGCGTTGGTTCGTTTATGGCTTGGTCTTGCCATTCAGCTTAGATTTAGTGATATTTACCCTTTAGTGACTTTTAGACTATATATATATATACATATACGTCACCTCACTCCTCCCCTACAAGTTAGTCTGTCAGGGGATGAGGGACCCTAGACGACCTGCGGAGCGGGGTTGATGTAGTAGGATTAGGTGCAACCTGTATAGGCGGGCAAGTTGAACCATTTTCCGGAGGATCAGTTCTCTCTTCCGGAAGACTCTGGTCCTTTGCACTTCACGTTCCCATATCTGGTCCTGATGGCGTTTAATAGAACGACCATCTTCTAGTTGGCACTTGAAGGAAACAGGGCCCGTTCTCTCCTGCACAGTTGCAGGAACCCATTTTGGTCCAGCCCCATAGTTGCGAATCATAACTGGATCATTAGGTTTCGCTTCTAGAACTCTCCCTCTTTTAGTGTCGTGGTACAACTTCTGTTTTTCCTGATGGCGTAAAACTCGTTGTTGTAACGTTTCGTTTGGACGTAACAAATCGAAAACTGAACGAATTCCCCGGCCAATCAGAAGTTTAGAGGGAGACACCCCCGTCGTGGTGTGTGGTGTTATTCGATATTTAAACAAAAATTTATCCAACACCACTTGCATTTCCTCCCCACGAGAATGACGCAAGGCCGACTTGAAAGTACGGACCATGTTTTCCGCGAGACCGTTAGTAGACGGGTGGAAAACACTAGACCGGACATGTCTAATGCCATTTAGGTGGACGAAGGAACGAAATTCCTCACTGGTAAAACAAGTACCATTGTCGGAAACCAGGACTACGGGTAAACCCCATCGAGCGAAAACCGAACGGAGTAAGCGAATAGTAACACCCGAAGTCGTGGAAGTGGTTGGAAAATTTCCACCCACTTAGAGTAGGCGTCCACAATGACTAGGAAATAAGTATTATTTATAGGACCTGCATAGTCAACATGGATCCTATGCCACGGTATAGTAGGCCATTCCCAAGGATGAAGTGGACTTTTCCGTGGGAGATCTCTGTTCTCTAGGCAGCTTTGACAGGAACGAACCAATGATTCGAGTTCTCCATCTAAACCAGGCCACCAGAAATAAGCTCTCGCCAGCTCTTTCATTTTTGTTGCGCCCATGTGTTCAGCGTGAAGTTCCTTCACTAAATTCGACCTGCCTTTATTTGGAATAATCACTCTGTGGCCCCATAAGAGACAGCCATTTTGAATCGAGAGGCCAGACTGACGTTGATAAAAGGCTGTAATTCACTCTCAACCTTAGTAGGCCAACCAACTGAGCAGAAATGGATGACCCTAGACAGAATAGGGTCTGATTTTGTCCACTGCTCTATTTGTACTGCAGATACTGGAGTGGATTCCAAAAACTCCACCAAGTGAACCCATTCTGTAGGTATAGGTACACAATCATTTGGATTTTCTAAGGGCAACCTACTTAGCGCATCAGCCGTACCTAGAAGTTTACCTGACCGATGTACTAAGTCAAATTTATAGGCTTGTAGAATCAGTGCCCATCGTTGAATCCTACCTGAGGCCATAACTGGAATATTTTTATTAGGTGAAAATAAACCTAAAAGAGGCTTATGGTCAGTAATTAGTTTAAATTCATGACCCCATAGATAGAAATGAAATTTTTTTACTGCAAATACTAAGGCTAATGCTTCACGTTCCACTTGTGCATATCGTCTTTCCGTCTCGTTAGTGTTCTAGAAGCAAAACAGATAGGCCTATCTACACCATCAATGTGGTGAGATAACACTGCCCCAATTCCATAAGAACTGCTGTCTGCTGAAACTACGAGAGGAAGTTTAGGATCATAATGCACTAGGAGAGTGGACTTTAGTAGTACGTCCTTGAAGCCTCAAATGCTTCCTTTTGAGTTTTCTCCCATCTCCACTGTTCCCCAGATCGTAATAGCTTATTTAGGGGTTCAAGGAAAGTCGATGCATTAGGCAAAAATTTCCTATAAAAGTTTAGGAGACCTAAATAAGCTTGTAACTGTGTGATGTTTTGTGGAGGTGGTGCCTTTTCTATTGCTTCTAGTTTATCCACCGTTGGATGAATGCCTGAGGCATCTATGCGGAACCCTAAATATGAAACCTCGTTAGTGACCCATGAACACTTTTCTCTCTTTAGCTTAAGTCCGGCATCCCGGAGTCTTTTTAGAACCGTGGTTAATCTAGTTAGGTGTTCTTTTTTAGTCGAACCTGAAATGAGGACATCATCTAGAAAGCAAAGTACCCCTGGAATGTGACCTAGAACTTGGTCCATTGTCCTCTGAAAAATACCCGGAGCCGATGCTATTCCATAGCATAGCCTATTGTACTTATATAGGCCTCGGTGCGTATTTATGATAGTTAATTCTTTAGAGTTTTCATCTAAACTTAGTTGAGCATAGGCTTGGGACATATCGAGTTTTGTGAAATATTTACCCCCAGCAAGAGAGCTAAATAATTCATCAGGCTTGGGTATAGGATAGCAATCTAGAAGGACGGCTCTATTTGCTGTTAAACGGTAATCCCCACATAACCGCACGGACTTGTCCGGTTTTAGTACAGGAACTACTGGGGCAGCCCACTTAGCGTGTGTGACTGGTTCAATAATTTTATCTTTTAGCAGCCTGTCAATTTCTAAATCTACCTTCTCCCGCAGTGCATGCGCAATTGAACGAGCCTTACAAAATTTCGGAGTTACATTAGGATCTACTTCTATGCAGACCTGATGGCCTTTTAGGTTGCCTACTTCAGGCCCAAAAAGAAGAAAACTCCTTAACAATGAGTCTATGTCAGATGGATATGAGAGTGTATGCACATCTGCCTGACCCCTTGGCAAGATTTTGTCAATTGGCATTTTCAAAGCATCAATCCAATCACGGCCTAGTAGAGTAGGCCCTTGCTCATCCACCACTAAAAGGGTTAAGGGATGAGACAAAGTTTTCTGGTTAGTGTAACTGTGACGTATGCTTCTCCACAAATAGGTATTTGTATGTCCCCGTACTTCTTCAAAATCGTTTTAGATGCATGTAGTTTAGGTGTGTTTTTGAAAATCTTATCAAAAACTACCTTGGACATGACCGTCCGGGCAGCACCCGTATCCAATTCTAGAGGAACTGTAATTCCATTTAGGCCTACCTCTACAATATATGGGCCTGTATTTTCCCACTTTGCTGCTCATAAATAGGTACTCCACCCAATGTTCGAAGTATTTCCCTTTTGAGGATTTATACTAGAAATGTTAAAATTAGAATTTTCACCCTTTGTTTTCTTTGAAAAACACACTTTAGCTATGTGGCCTATTTTACTACAGTTTCGGCAAACTGCTTCTTTAAAAGGGCAATCTTTCTTCCAATGGTGTTTTCCACACCCTGTACATGGCTTGGAAGGCTTAGTAGAATTAGTAGGCTTAGTCGTATTCGCCTCATACCTTTTATTTGCCTGTCTAGTAGGCTCGTTAGGTCTGCCAGGCCTAGAAGATTTAAAGCTATTTACGTGTTGGGCTTTACTACTATGATTTCCAAAAGCTCTAACATCTTTAGCAGCTGCTTCTCTAGCCGTAGCTATTTCTACAGCCTGACTAAAAGTTAGGTCCTGTATGGCTAATAGGGCTCTCTGGGTAGACTCCTCTTTGAGACCCATTACAAACCTATCTCTTAGCATTTCATCTAATTTGTCCCCAAATTTACACGTACGGCTATGGCTTTTTATTCCTGCAACAAACTCTGCAATGCTTTCATTTCCCGTCTGATGCCTTGAATAAAATTTGAAACGTTCATAGATGAGAACTACTCGGGGTTTGTAGTGATCGGTTAGGGCCTGTACCAATTCATTATAGGTGCAAGTTTCCGGTGCTTTAGGAGAAACTAGGTCCATAACTAAACCAAACGTTTTAGGGCCTATTATAGTTAAAAAGGTAGGTACTTTCTTAGCATCCGGAATGGAATTTGCCTCGAAAAACAACCTCACCCTAGTGGCATAAGCTTCGAAGTCCTCCCCAGAGTCTTCGTAGGGGCTTATATGGCCAATCACCGACATGCTAGAGCAAAACCGAATTAGGCCAAATCACGTGAAGTAGGTTAGGTTAGGTTTAAATTTGATCTAGTTACTCCCCAGTTAGGGCTGAATAGTGAATTTTATTAGAGTTAGGGCTGAGTAGTGAATTGTATTAGAGTTAGGGCTGAGTAGTGAATTATTAGAGTTAGGGCTGAGTAGGAATTAGTTTTAGAGTTAGGGCGGCGGGACCTACGCTATAGTACGGTAGCTTACCCACACAAACAAACCAAATCGGACGACCCACTAGGCTACATCCAATTTTCCAAACAACCACTTGAACCCAATAAGCCAAATTAACCCAATGAGCCAAATTTAACCCAATGAACAAAATTTAACCAAATGAGCCAAATCCCATCCTCGTCGCCAAATGTGATAGCGTGGGGTAGACACCCCAGTTAGGTTACTTAGGTTCTAGCAAACAATCAAAAGCACTTACCGGTGCGTTGAATTAGGTATTCCTTGAAGCCTACCGTTTTATTCCTGTGTCCCACAAACAGCCTACCTAACTCTCTCTTACATTACCAATTTAGAAGCTATAGACATTACCCCTAACTATACTTAAGTACGAACAACTTCCTACCCGATTTGTCACCTTAGAAACATCATCTAATTACTCAGCACCAAAGATTAGGTCAGATAGGAAAAAACATGTCTAGGCCAGACCAAAGCAATACGAACAGCCGCGTTGGTTCGTTTATGGCTTGGTCTTGCCATTCAGCTTAGATTTAGTGATATTTACCTTTAGTGACTTTTAGACTATATACATATATATACATACACGTCACCTCACTCCTCCCCTACAAGTTTAGTCTGTCAGGGGGATGAGGGACCCTAGACGACCTGCGGAGCGGGGTTGATGTAGTAGGATTAGGTGCAACCTGTATAGGCGGGCAAGTTGAACCATTTTCCGGAGGATCAGTTCTCTCTTCCGGAAGACTCTGGTCCTTTGCACTTCACGTTCCCATATCTGGTCCTGATGGCGTTTAATAGAACGACCATCTTCTAGTTGGCACTTGAAGGAAACAGGGCCCGTTCTCTCCTGCACAGTTGCAGGAACCCATTTTGGTCCAGCCCCATAGTTGCGAATCATAACTGGATCATTAGGTTTCGCTTCTAGAACTCTCCCTCTTTTAGTGTCGTGGTACAACTTCTGTTTTTCCTGATGGCGTAAAACTCGTTGTTGTAACGTTTCGTTTGGACGTAACAAATCGAAAACTGAACGAATTCCCCGGCCAATCAGAAGTTTAGAGGGAGACACCCCCGTCGTGGTGTGTGGTGTTATTCGATATTTAAACAAAAATTTATCCAACACCACTTGCATTTCCTCCCCACGAGAATGACGCAAGGCCGACTTGAAAGTACGGACCATGTTTTCCGCGAGACCGTTAGTAGACGGGTGGAAAACACTAGACCGGACATGTCTAATGCCATTTAGGTGGACGAAGGAACGAAATTCCTCACTGGTAAAACAAGTACCATTGTCGGAAACCAGGACTACGGGTAAACCCCATCGAGCGAAAACCGAACGGAGTAAGCGAATAGTAACACCCGAAGTCGTGGAAGTGGTTGGAAAATTTCCACCCACTTAGAGTAGGCGTCCACAATGACTAGGAAATAAGTATTATTTATAGGACCTGCATAGTCAACATGGATCCTATGCCACGGTATAGTAGGCCATTCCCAAGGATGAAGTGGACTTTTCCTGGGAGATCTCTGTTCTCTAGGCAGCTTTGACAGGAACGAACCAATGATTCGAGTTCTCCATCTAAACCAGGCCACCAGAAATAAGCTCTCGCCAGCTCTTTCATTTTTGTTGCGCCCATGTGTTCAGCGTGAAGTTCCTTCACTAAATTCGACCTGCCTTTATTTGGAATAATCACTCTGTGGCCCCATAAGAGACAGCCATTTTGAATCGAGAGGCCAGACTGACGTGATAAAAGGCTGTAATTCACTCTCAACCTTAGTAGGCCAACCAACTGAGCAGAAATGGATGACCCTAGACAGAATAGGGTCTGATTTTGTCCACTGCTCTATTTGTACTGCAGATACTGGAGTGGATTCCAAAAACTCCACCAAGTGAACCCATTCTGTAGGTATAGGTACACAATCATTTGGATTTTCTAAGGGCAACCTACTTAGCGCATCAGCCGTACCTAGAAGTTTACCTGACCGATGTACTAAGTCAAATTTATAGGCTTGTAGAATCAGTGCCCATCGTTGAATCCTACCTGAGGCCATAACTGGAATATTTTTATTAGGTGAAAATAAACCTAAAAGAGGCTTATGGTCAGTAATTAGTTTAAATTCATGACCCCATAGATAGAAATGAAATTTTTTTACTGCAAATACTAAGGCTAATGCTTCACGTTCCACTTGTGCATATCGTCTTTCCGTCTCGTTAGTGTTCTAGAAGCAAAACAGATAGGCCTATCTACACCATCAATGTGGTGAGATAACACTGCCCCAATTCCATAAGAACTGCTGTCTGCTGAAACTACGAGAGGAAGTTTAGGATCATAATGCACTAGGAGAGTGGACTTTAGTAGTACGTCCTTGAAGCCTCAAATGCTCCTTTTGAGTTTTCTCCCATCTCCACTGTTCCCCAGATCGTAATAGCTTATTTAGGGGTTCAAGGAAAGTCGATGCATTAGGCAAAAATTTCCTATAAAAGTTTAGGAGACCTAAATAAGCTTGTAACTGTGTGATGTTTTGTGGAGGTGGTGCCTTTTCTATTGCTTCTAGTTTATCCACCGTTGGATGAATGCCTGAGGCATCTATGCGGAACCCTAAATATGAAACCTCGTTAGTGACCCATGAACACTTTTCTCTCTTTAGCTTAAGTCCGGCATCCCGGAGTCTTTTTAGAACCGTGGTTAATCTAGTTAGGTGTTCTTTTTTAGTCGAACCTGAAATGAGGACATCATCTAGAAAGCAAAGTACCCCTGGAATGTGACTAGAACTTGGTCCATTGTCCTCTGAAAAATACCCGGAGCCGATGCTATTCCATAGCATAGCCTATTGTACTTATATAGGCCTCGGTGCGTATTTATGATAGTTAATTCTTTAGAGTTTTCATCTAAACTTAGTTGAGCATAGGCTTGGGACATATCGAGTTTTGTGAAATATTTACCCCCAGCAAGAGAGCTAAATAATTCATCAGGCTTGGGTATAGGATAGCAATCTAGAAGGACGGCTCTATTTGCTGTTAAACGGTAATCCCCACATAACCGCACGGACTTGTCCGGTTTTAGTACAGGAACTACTGGGGCAGCCCACTTAGCGTGTGTGACTGGTTCAATAATTTTATCTTTTAGCAGCCTGTCAATTTCTAAATCTACCTTCTCCCGCAGTGCATGCGCAATTGAACGAGCCTTACAAAATTTCGGAGTTACATTAGGATCTACTTCTATGCAGACCTGATGGCCTTTTAGGTTGCCTACTTCAGGCCCAAAAAGAAGAAAACTCCTTAACAATGAGTCTATGTCAGATGGATATGAGAGTGTATGCACATCTGCCTGACCCTTGGCAAGATTTTGTCAATTGGCATTTCAAAGCATCAATCCAATCACGGCCTAGTAGAGTAGGCCCTTGCTCATCCACCACTAAAAGGGTTAAGGGATGAGACAAAGTTTTCTGGTTGAGTGTAACTGTGACGTATGCTTCTCCACAAATAGGTATTTATGTCCCCGTACTTCTTCAAAATCGTTTTAGATGCATGTAGTTTAGGTGTGTTTTTGAAAATCTTATCAAAAACTACCTTGGACATGACCGTCCGGGCAGCACCCGTATCCAATTCTAGAGGAACTGTAATTCCATTTAGGCCTACCTCTACAATATATGGGCCTGTATTTTCCCACTTTGCTGCTCATAAATAGGTACTCCACCCAATGTTCGAAGTATTTCCCTTTTGAGGATTTATACTAGAAATGTTAAAATTAGAATTTTCACCCTTTGTTTTCTTTGAAAAACACACTTTAGCTATGTGGCCTATTTTACTACAGTTTCGGCAAACTGCTTCTTTAAAAGGGCAATCTTTCTTCCAATGGTGTTTTCCACACCCTGTACATGGCTTGGAAGGCTTAGTAGAATTAGTAGGCTTAGTCGTATTCGCCTCATACCTTTTATTTGCCTGTCTAGTAGGCTCGTTAGGTCTGCCAGGCCTAGAAGATTTAAAGCTATTTACGTGTTGGGCTTTACTACTATGATTGCCAAAAGCTCTAACATCTTTAGCAGCTGCTTCTCTAGCCGTAGCTATTTCTACAGCCTGACTAAAAGTTAGGTCCTGTATGGCTAATAGGGCTCTCTGGGTAGACTCCTCTTTGAGACCCATTACAAACCTATCTCTTAGCATTTCATCTAATTTGTCCCCAAATTTACACGTACGGCTATGGCTTTTTATTCCTGCAACAAACTCTGCAATGCTTTCATTTCCCGTCTGATGCCTTGAATAAAATTTGAAACGTTCATAGATGAGAACTACTCGGGGTTTGTAGTGATCGGTTAGGGCCTGTACCAATTCATTATAGGTGCAAGTTTCCGGTGCTTTAGGAGAAACTAGGTCCATAACTAAACCAAACGTTTTAGGGCCTATTATAGTTAAAAAGGTAGGTACTTTCTTAGCATCCGGAATGGAATTTGCCTCGAAAAACAACCTCACCCTAGTGGCATAAGCTTCGAAGTCCTCCCCAGTCTTCGTAGGGGCTTATATGGCCAATCACCGACATGCTAGAGCAAAACCGAATTAGGCCAAATCACGTGAAGTAGGTTAGGTTAGGTTTAAATTTGATCTAGTTACTCCCCAGTTAGGGCTGAATAGTGAATTTATTAGAGTTAGGGCTGAGTAGGAATTAGTATTAGAGTTAGGGCTGTAGGAATTGTTTTAGAGTTAGGGCTGAGTAGGAATTAGTTTTAGAGTTAGGGCGGCGGGACTACGCTATAGTACGGTAGCTTACCCACACAAACAAACCAAATCGGACGACCCACTAGGCTACATCCAATTTTCCAAACAACCACTTGAACCCAATAAGCCAAATTAACCCAATGAGCCAAATTTAACCCAATGAACAAAATTTAACCAAATGAGCCAAATCCCATCCTCGTCGCCAAATGTGATAGCGTGGGGTAGACACCCCAGTTAGGTTACTTAGGTTCTAGCAAACAATCAAAAGCACTTACCGGTGCGTTGAATTAGGTATTCCTTGAAGCCTACCGTTTTTTCCTGTGTCCCACAAACAGCCTACCTAACTCTCTCTTACATTACCAATTTAGAAGCTATAGACATTACCCCTAACTATACTTAAGTACGAACAACTTCCTACCCGATTTGTCACCTTAGAAACATCATCTAACTATACTCAGCACCAAAGATTAGGTCAGATAGGAAAAAACATGTCTAGGCCAGACCAAAGCAATACGAACAGCCGCGTTGGTTCGTTTATGACTTGGTCTTGCCATTCAGCTTAGATTTAGTGATATTTACCCTTTAGTGACTTTTAGACTATATACATATATATACATATACGTCACCTCACTCCTCCCCTACAAGTTAGTCTGTCAGGGGGATGAGGGACCCTAGACGACCTGCGGAGCGGGGTTGATGTAGTAGGATTAGGTGCAACCTGTATAGGCGGGCAAGTTGAACCATTTTCCGGAGGATCAGTTCTCTCTTCCGGAAGACTCTGGTCCTTTGCACTTCACGTTCCCATATCTGGTCCTGATGGCGTTTAATAGAACGACCATCTTCTAGTTGGCACTTGAAGGAAACAGGGCCCGTTCTCTCCTGCACAGTTGCAGGAACCCATTTTGGTCCAGCCCCATAGTTGCGAATCATAACTGGATCATTAGGTTTCGCTTCTAGAACTCTCCCTCTTTTAGTGTCGTGGTACAACTTCTGTTTTTCCTGATGGCGTAAAACTCGTTGTTGTAACGTTTCGTTTGGACGTAACAAATCGAAAACTGAACGAATTCCCCGGCCAATCAGAAGTTTAGAGGGAGACACCCCTGTCGTGGTGTGTGGTGTTATTCGATATTTAAACAAAAATTTATCCAACACCACTTGCATTTCCTCCCCACGAGAATGACGCAAGGCCGACTTGAAAGTACGGACCATGTTTTCCGCGAGACCGTTAGTAGACGGGTGGAAAACACTAGACCGGACATGTCTAATGCCATTTAGGTGGACGAAGGAACGAAATTCCTCACTGGTAAAACAAGTACCATTGTCGGAAACCAGGACTACGGGTAAACCCCATCGAGCGAAAACCGAACGGAGTAAGCGAATAGTAACACCCGAAGTCGTGGAAGTGGTTGGAAAATTTCCACCCACTTAGAGTAGGCGTCCACAATGACTAGGAAATAAGTATTATTTATAGGACCTGCATAGTCAACATGGATCCTATGCCACGGTATAGTAGGCCATTCCCAAGGATGAAGTGGACTTTTCCTTGGAGATCTCTGTTCTCTAGGCAGCTTTGACAGGAACGAACCAATGATTCGAGTTCTCCATCTAAACCAGGCCACCAGAAATAAGCTCTCGCCAGCTCTTTCATTTTTGTTGCGCCCATGTGTTCAGCGTGAAGTTCCTTCACTAAATTCGACCTGCCTTTATTTGGAATAATCACTCTGTGGCCCCATAAGAGACAGCCATTTTGAATCGAGAGGCCAGACTGACGTTGATAAAAGGCTGTAATTCACTCTCAACCTTAGTAGGCCAACCAACTGAGCAGAAATGGATGACCCTAGACAGAATAGGGTCTGATTTTGTCCACTGCTCTATTTGTACTGCAGATACTGGAGTGGATTCCAAAAACTCCACCAAGTGAACCCATTCTGTAGGTATAGGTACACAATCATTTGGATTTTCTAAGGGCAACCTACTTAGCGCATCAGCCGTACCTAGAAGTTTACCTGACCGATGTACTAAGTCAAATTTATAGGCTTGTAGAATCAGTGCCCATCGTTGAATCCTACCTGAGGCCATAACTGGAATATTTTTATTAGGTGAAAATAAACCTAAAAGAGGCTTATGGTCAGTAATTAGTTTAAATTCATGACCCCATAGATAGAATGAAATTTTTTTACTGCAAATACTAAGGCTAATGCTTCACGTTCCACTTGTGCATATCGTCTTTCCGTCCTGTCTCGGTTAGTGTTCTAGAAGCAAAACAGATAGGCCTATCTACACCATCAGTGGTGAGATAACACTGCCCCAATTCCATAAGAACTGCTGTCTGCTGAAACTACGAGAGGAAGTTTAGGATCATAATGCACTAGGAGAGTGGACTTTAGTAGTACGTCCTTTGAAGCCTCAAATGCCTCCTTTTGAGTTTTCTCCCATCTCCACTGTTCCCCAGATCGTAATAGCTTATTTAGGGTTCAAGGAAAGTCGATGCATTAGGCAAAAATTTCCTATAAAGTTTAGGAGACCTAAATAAGCTTGTAACTGTGTGATGTTTTGTGGAGGTGGTGCCTTTTCTATTGCTTCTAGTTTATCCACCGTTGGATGAATGCCTGAGGCATCTTTGCGGAACCCTAAATATGAAACCTCATTAGTGACCCATGAACACTTTTCTCTCTTTAGCTTAAGTCCGGCATCCGGAGTCTTTTTAGAACCGTGGTTAATCTAGTTAGGTGTTCTTTTTTAGTCGAACCTGAAATGAGGACATCATCTAGAAAGCAAAGTACCCTGGAATGTGATCTAGAACTTGGTCCATTGTCCTCTGAAAAATACCCGGAGCCGATGCTATTCCATAGCATAGCCTATTGTACTTATATAGGCCTCGGTGCGTATTTATGATAGTTAATTCTTTAGAGTTTTCATCTAAACTTAGTTGAGCATAGGCTTGGGACATATCGAGTTTTGTGAAATATTTACCCCCAGCAAGAGAGCTGGGGTTAATCTAGTTAGGTGTTCTTTTTTAGTCGAACCTGAAATGAGGACATCATCTAGAAAGCAAAGTACCCCTGGAATGTGATCTAGAACTTGGTCCATTGTCCTCTGAAAAATACCCGGAGCCGATGCTATTCCATAGCATAGCCTATTGTACTTATATAGGCCTCGGTGCGTATTTATGATAGTTAATTCTTTAGAGTTTTCATCTAAACTTAGTTGAGCATAGGCTTGGGACATATCGAGTTTTGTGAAATATTTACCCCCAGCAAGAGAGCTAAATAATTCATCAGGCTTGGGTATAGGATAGCAATCTAGAAGGACGGCTCTATTTGCTGTTAAACGGTAATCCCCACATAACCGCACGGACTTGTCCGGTTTTAGTACAGGAACTACTGGGGTAGCCCACTTAGCGTGTGTGACTGGTTCAATAATTTTATCTTTTAGCAGCCTGTCAATTTCTAAATCTACCTTCTCCCGCAGTGCATGCGCAATTGAACGAGCCTTACAAAATTTCGGAGTTACATTAGGATCTACTTCTATGCAGACCTGATGGCCTTTTAGGTTGCCTACTTCAGGCCCAAAAACAGAAGAAAACTCCTTTAACAATGAGTCTATGTCAGATGGATATGAGTGTGTATGCACATCTGCCTGACCCTTGGCAAGATTTTGTCAATTGGCATTTTCAAAGCATCAATCCAATCACGGCCTAGTAGAGTAGGCCCTTGCTCATCCACCACTAAAAGGGTTAAGGGATGAGACAAAGTTTTCTGGTTGAGTGTAACTGTGACGTATGCTTCTCCACAAATAGGTATTTGTATGTCCCCGTACTTCTTCAAAATCGTTTTAGATGCATGTAGTTTAGGTGTGTTTTTGAAAATCTTATCAAAAACTAGCTTGGACATGACCGTCCGGGCAGCACCCGTATCCAATTCTAGAGGAACTGTAATTCCATTTAGGCCTACCTCTACAATATATGGGCCTGTATTTTCCCACTTTGCTGCTCATAAATAGGTACTCCACCCCAATGTTCGAAGTATTTCCCTTTTGAGGATTTATACTAGAAATGTTAAAATTAGAATTTTCACCCTTTGTTTTCTTTGAAAAACACACTTTAGCTATGTGGCCTATTTTACTACAGTTTCGGCAAACTGCTTCTTTAAAAGGGCAATCTTTCTTCCAATGGTGTTTTCCACACCCTGTACATGGCTTGGAAGGCTTAGTAGAATTAGTAGGCTTAGTCGTATTCGCCTCATACCTTTTATTTGCCTGTCTAGTAGGCTCGTTAGGTCTGCCAGGCCTCGAAGATTTAAAGCTATTTACGTGTTGGGCTTTACTACTATGATTGCCAAAAGCTCTAACATCTTTAGCAGCTGCTTCTCTAGCCGTAGCTATTTCTACAGCCTGACTAAAAGTTAGGTCCTGTATGGCTAATAGGGCTCTCTGGGTAGACTCCTCTTTGAGACCCATTACAAACCTATCTCTTAGCATTTCATCTAATTTGTCCCCAAATTTACACGTACGGCTATGGCTTTTTATTCCTGCAACAAACTCTGCAATGCTTTCATTTCCCGTCTGATGCCTTGAATAAAATTTGAAACGTTCA
Source organism: Bathynomus jamesi (assembly GCA_023014485.1). NCBI lineage: Eukaryota > Metazoa > Arthropoda > Malacostraca > Isopoda > Cirolanidae > Bathynomus > Bathynomus jamesi. Next base: position 7,339 of record JAJOZX010005873.1, on the reverse strand, counting down.
TAGATGAGAACTACTCGGGGTTTGTAGTGATCGGTTAGGGCCTGTACCAATTCATTATAGGTGCAAGTTTCCGGTGCTTTAGGAGAAACTAGGTCCATAACTAAACCAAACGTTTTAGGGCCTATTATAGTTAAAAAGGTAGGTACTTTCTTAGCATCCGGAATGGAATTTGCCTCGAAAAACAACCTCACCCTAGTGGCATAAGCTTCGAAGTCCTCCCCAGAGTCTTCGTAGGGGCTTATATGGCCAATCACCGACATGCTAGAGCAAAACCGAATTAGGCCAAATCACGTGAAGTAGGTTAGGTTAGGTTTAAATTTGATCTAGTTACTCCCCAGTTAGGGCTGAATAGTGAATTGTATTAGAGTTAGGGCTGAGTAGTGAATTGTATTAGAGTTAGGGCTGAGTAGTGAATTGTATTAGAGTTAGGGCTGAGTAGGAATTAGTTTTAGAGTTAGGGCGGCGGGACCTACGCTATAGTACGGTAGCTTACCCACACAAACAAACCAAATCGGACGACCCACTAGGCTACATCCAATTTTCCAAACAACCACTTGAACCCAATAAGCCAAATTAACCCAATGAGCCAAATTTAACCCAATGAACAAAATTTAACCAAATGAGCCAAATCCCATCCTCGTCGCCAAATGTGATAGCGTGGGGTAGACACCCCAGTTAGGTTACTTAGGTTCTAGCAAACACTCAAAAGCACTTACCGGTGCGTTGAATTAGGTATTCCTTGAAGCCTACCGTTTTATTCCTGTGTCCCAGAAACAGCCTACCTAACTCTCTCTTACATTACCAATTTAGAAGCTATAGACATTACCCCTAACTATACTTAAGTACGAACAACTTCCTACCCGATTTGTCACCTTAGAAACATCATCTAATATACTCAGCACCAAAGATTAGGTCAGATAGGAAAAAACATGTCTAGGCCAGACCAAAGCAATACGAACAGCCGCGTTGGTTCGTTTATGACTTGGTCTTGCCATTCAGCTTAGATTTAGTGATATTTACCCTTTAGTGACTTTTAGACTATATACATATATATACATATACGTCACCTCACTCCTCCCCTACAAGCTTAGTCTGTCAGGGGGATGAGGGACCCTAGACGACCTGCGGAGCGGGGTTGATGTAGTAGGATTAGGTGCAACCTGTATAGGCGGGCAAGTTGAACCATTTTCCGGAGGATCAGTTCTCTCTTCCGGAAGACTCTGGTCCTTTTGCACTTCACGTTCCCATATCTGGTCCTGATGGCGTTTAATAGAACGACCATCTTCTAGTTGGCACTTGAAGGAAACAGGGCCCGTTCTCTCCTGCACAGTTGCAGGAACCCATTTTGGTCCAGCCCCATAGTTGCGAATCATAACTGGATCATTAGGTTTCGCTTCTAGAACTCTCCCTCTTTTAGTGTCGTGGTACAACTTCTGTTTTTCCTGATGGCGTAAAACTCGTTGTTGTAACGTTTCGTTTGGACGTAACAAATCGAAAACTGAACGAATTCCCGGCCAATCAGAAGTTTAGAGGGAGACACCCCGTCGTGGTGTGTGGTGTTATTCGATATTTAAACAAAAATTTATCCAACACCACTTGCATTTCCTCCCCACGAGAATGACGCAAGGCCGACTTGAAAGTACGGACCATGTTTTCCGCGAGACCGTTAGTAGACGGGTGGAAAACACTAGACCGGACATGTCTAATGCCATTTAGGTGGACGAAGGAACGAAATTCCTCACTGGTAAAACAAGTACCATTGTCGGAAACCAGGACTACGGGTAAACCCCATCGAGCGAAAACCGAACGGAGTAAGCGAATAGTAACACCCGAAGTCGTGGAAGTGGTTGGAAGAATTTCCACCCACTTAGAGTAGGCGTCCACAATGACTAGGAAATAAGTATTATTTATAGGACCTGCATAGTCAACATGGATCCTATGCCACGGTATAGTAGGCCATTCCCAAGGATGAAGTGGACTTTTCCGTGGGAGATCTCTGTTCTCTAGGCAGCTTTGACAGGAACGAACCAATGATTCGAGTTCTCCATCTAAACCAGGCCACCAGAAATAAGCTCTCGCCAGCTCTTTCATTTTTGTTGCGCCCATGTGTTCAGCGTGAAGTTCCTTCACTAAATTCGACCTGCCTTTATTTGGAATAATCACTCTGTGGCCCCATAAGAGACAGCCATTTTGAATCGAGAGGCCAGACTGACGTTGATAAAAGGCTGTAATTCACTCTCAACCTTAGTAGCCAACCAACTGAGCAGAAATGGATGACCCTAGACAGAATAGGGTCTGATTTTGTCCACTGCTCTATTTGTACTGCAGATACTGGAGTGGATTCCAAAAACTCCACCAAGTGAACCCATTCTGTAGGTATAGGTACACAATCATTTGGATTTTCTAAGGGCAACCTACTTAGCGCATCAGCCGTACCTAGAAGTTTACCTGACCGATGTACTAAGTCAAATTTATAGGCTTGTAGAATCAGTGCCCATCGTTGAATCCTACCTGAGGCCATAACTGGAATATTTTTATTAGGTGAAAATAAACCTAAAAGAGGCTTATGGTCAGTAATTAGTTTAAATTCATGACCCCATAGATAGAAATGAAATTTTTTTACTGCAAATACTAAGGCTAATGCTTCACGTTCCACTTGTGCATATCGTCTTTCCGTCTCGGTTAGTGTTCTAGAAGCAAAACAGATAGGCCTATCTACACCATCAATGTGGTGAGATAACACTGCCCCAATTCCATAAGAACTGCTGTCTGCTGAAACTACGAGAGGAAGTTTAGGATCATAATGCACTAGGAGAGTGGACTTTAGTAGTACGTCCTTGAAGCCTCAAATGCCTCCTTTTGAGTTTTCTCCCATCTCCACTGTTCCCCAGATCGTAATAGCTTATTTAGGGGTTCAAGGAAAGTCGATGCATTAGGCAAAAATTTCCTATAAAAGTTTAGGAGACCTAAATAAGCTTGTAACTGTGTGATGTTTTGTGGAGGTGGTGCCTTTTCTATTGCTTCTAGTTTATCCACCGTTGGATGAATGCCTGAGGCATCTATGCGGAACCCTAAATATGAAACCTCATTAGTGACCCATGAACACTTTTCTCTCTTTAGCTTAAGTCCGGCATCCCGGAGTCTTTTTAGAACCGTGGTTAATCTAGTTAGGTGTTCTTTTTTAGTCGAACCTGAAATGAGGACATCATCTAGAAAGCAAAGTACCCCTGGAATGTGACTAGAACTTGGTCCATTGTCCTCTGAAAAATACCCGGAGCCGATGCTATTCCATAGCATAGCCTATTGTACTTATATAGGCCTCGGTGCGTATTTATGATAGTTAATTCTTTAGAGTTTTCATCTAAACTTAGTTGAGCATAGGCTTGGGACATATCGAGTTTTGTGAAATATTTACCCCCAGCAAGAGAGCTAAATAATTCATCAGGCTTGGGTATAGGATAGCAATCTAGAAGGACGGCTCTATTTGCTGTTAAACGGTAATCCCCATAACCGCACGGACTTGTCCGGTTTTAGTACAGGAACTACTGGGGCAGCCCACTTAGCGTGTGTGACTGGTTCAATAATTTTATCTTTTAGCAGCCTGTCAATTTCTAAATCTACCTTCTCCCGCAGTGCATGCGCAATTGAACGAGCCTTACAAAATTTCGGAGTTACATTAGGATCTACTTCTATGCAGACCTGATGGCCTTTTAGGTTGCCTACTTCAGGCCCAAAAACAGAAGAAAACTCCTTTAACAATGAGTCTATGTCAGATGGATATGAGAGTGTATGCACATCTGCCTGACCCTTGGCAAGATTTTGTCAATTGGCATTTTCAAAGCATCAATCCAATCACGGCCTAGTAGAGTAGGCCCTTGCTCATCCACCACTAAAAGGGTTAAGGGATGAGACAAAGTTTTCTGGTTGAGTGTAACTGTGACGTATGCTTCTCCACAAATAGGTATTTGTATGTCCCCGTACTTCTTCAAAATCGTTTTAGATGCATGTAGTTTAGGTGTGTTTTTGAAAATCTTATCAAAAACTAGCCTTGGACATGACCGTCCGGGCAGCACCCGTATCCAATTCTAGAGGAACTGTAATTCCATTTAGGCCTACCTCTACAATATATGGGCCTGTATTTTCCCACTTTGCTGCTCATAAATAGGTACTCCACCCAATGTTCGAAGTATTTCCCTTTTGAGGATTTATACTAGAAATGTTAAAATTAGAATTTTCACCCTTTGTTTTCTTTGAAAAACACACTTTAGCTATGTGGCCTATTTTACTACAGTTTCGGCAAACTGCTTCTTTAAAAGGGCAATCTTTCTTCCAATGGTGTTTTCCACACCCTGTACATGGCTTGGAAGGCTTAGTAGAATTAGTAGGCTTAGTCGTATTCGCCTCATACCTTTTATTTGCCTGTCTAGTAGGCTCGTTAGGTCTGCCAGGCCTCGAAGATTTAAAGCTATTTACGTGTTGGGCTTTACTACTATGATTGCCAAAAGCTCTAACATCTTTAGCAGCTGCTTCTCTAGCCGTAGCTATTTCTACAGCCTGACTAAAAGTTAGGTCCTGTATGGCTAATAGGGCTCTCTGGGTAGACTCCTCTTTGAGACCCATTACAAACCTATCTCTTAGCATTTCATCTAATTTGTCCCCAAATTTACACGTACGGCTATGGCTTTTTATTCCTGCAACAAACTCTGCAATGCTTTCATTTCCCGTCTGATGCCTTGAATAAAATTTGAAACGTTCATAGATGAGAACTACTCGGGGTTTGTAGTGATCGGTTAGGGCCTGTACCAATTCATTATAGGTGCAAGTTTCCGGTGCTTTAGGAGAAACTAGGTCCATAACTAAACCAAACGTTTTAGGGCCTATTATAGTTAAAAAGGTAGGTACTTTCTTAGCATCCGGAATGGAATTTGCCTCGAAAAACAACCTCACCCTAGTGGCATAAGCTTCGAAGTCCTCCCCAGAGTCTTCGTAGGGGCTTATATGGCCAATCACCGACATGCTAGAGCAAAACCGAATTAGGCCAAATCACGTGAAGTAGGTTAGGTTAGGTTTAAATTTGATCTAGTTACTCCCCAGTTAGGGCTGAATAGTGAATTTATTAGAGTTAGGGCTGAGTAGAATTGTATTAGAGTTAGGGCTGAGTAGTGAATTGTATTAGAGTTAGGGCTGAGTAGGAATTAGTTTTAGAGTTAGGGCGGCGGGACCTACGCTATAGTACGGTAGCTTACCCACACAAACAAACCAAATCGGACGACCCACTAGGCTACATCCAATTTTCCAAACAACCACTTGAACCCAATAAGCCAAATTAACCCAATGAGCCAAATTTAACCCAATGAACAAAATTTAACCAAATGAGCCAAATCCCATCCTCGTCGCCAAATGTGATAGCGTGGGGTAGACACCCCAGTTAGGTTACTTAGGTTCTAGCAAACACTCAAAAGCACTTACCGGTGCGTTGAATTAGGTATTCCTTGAAGCCTACCGTTTTATTCCTGTGTCCCCAAAACAGCCTACCTAACTCTCTCTTACATTACCAATTTAGAAGCTATAGACATTACCCCTAACTATACTTAAGTACGAACAACTTCCTACCCGATTTGTCACCTTAGAAACATCATCTAACTATACTCAGCACCAAAGATTAGGTCAGATAGGAAAAAACATGTCTAGGCCAGACCAAAGCAATACGAACAGCCGCGTTGGTTCGTTTATGACTTGGTCTTGCCATTCAGCTTAGATTTAGTGATATTTACCCTTTAGTGACTTTTAGACTATACATATATATACATATACGTCACCTCACTCCTCCCCTACAAGTTAGTCTGTCAGGGGGATGAGGGACCCTAGACGACCTGCGGAGCGGGGTTGATGTAGTAGGATTAGGTGCAACCTGTATAGGCGGGCAAGTTGAACCATTTTCCGGAGGATCAGTTCTCTCTTCCGGAAGACTCTGGTCCTTTGCACTTCACGTTCCCATATCTGGTCCTGATGGCGTTTAATAGAACGACCATCTTCTAGTTGGCACTTGAAGGAAACAGGGCCCGTTCTCTCCTGCACAGTTGCAGGAACCCATTTTGGTCCAGCCCCATAGTTGCGAATCATAACTGGATCATTAGGTTTCGCTTCTAGAACTCTCCCTCTTTTAGTGTCGTGGTACAACTTCTGTTTTTCCTGATGGCGTAAAACTCGTTGTTGTAACGTTTCGTTTGGACGTAACAAATCGAAAACTGAACGAATTCCCCGGCCAATCAGAAGTTTAGAGGGAGACACCCCCGTCGTGGTGTGTGGTGTTATTCGATATTTAAACAAAAATTTATCCAACACCACTTGCATTTCCTCCCCACGAGAATGACGCAAGGCCGACTTGAAAGTACGGACCATGTTTTCCGCGAGACCGTTAGTAGACGGGTGGAAAACACTAGACCGGACATGTCTAATGCCATTTAGGTGGACGAAGGAACGAAATTCCTCACTGGTAAAACAAGTACCATTGTCGGAAACCAGGACTACGGGTAAACCCCATCGAGCGAAAACCGAACGGAGTAAGCGAATAGTAACACCCGAAGTCGTGGAAGTGGTTGGAAGAATTTCCACCCACTTAGAGTAGGCGTCCACAATGACTAGGAAATAAGTATTATTTATAGGACCTGCATAGTCAACATGGATCCTATGCCACGGTATAGTAGGCCATTCCCAAGGATGAAGTGGACTTTTCCGTGGGAGATCTCTGTTCTCTAGGCAGCTTTGACAGGAACGAACCAATGATTCGAGTTCTCCATCTAAACCAGGCCACCAGAAATAAGCTCTCGCCAGCTCTTTCATTTTTGTTGCGCCCATGTGTTCAGCGTGAAGTTCCTTCACTAAATTCGACCTGCCTTTATTTGGAATAATCACTCTGTGGCCCCATAAGAGACAGCCATTTTGAATCGAGAGGCCAGACTGACGTTGATAAAAAGGCTGTAATTCACTCTCAACCTTAGTAGCCAACCAACTGAGCAGAAATGGATGACCCTAGACAGAATAGGGTCTGATTTTGTCCACTGCTCTATTTGTACTGCAGATACTGGAGTGGATTCCAAAAACTCCACAAGTGAACCCATTCTGTAGGTATAGGTACACAATCATTTGGATTTTCTAAGGGCAACCTACTTAGCGCATCAGCCGTACCTAGAAGTTTACCTGACCGATGTACTAAGTCAAATTTATAGGCTTGTAGAATCAGTGCCCATCGTTGAATCCTACCTGAGGCCATAACTGGAATATTTTTATTAGGTGAAAATAAACCTAAAAGAGGCTTATGGTCAGTAATTAGTTTAAA